>APFE030640373.1:0-98603 GCA_000404065.3 Pinus taeda
AATCAGTTTCCTAGCATATAGGGGTAAGTTGTTTGACTACCTAGATTTCAGTTCCTTGTTTAGAATTAGTTCAAACAGCTCCTAGAATGATGAGCTCAACCCCTAGAGGCAAGGAAAGCGGTTAGGATGGTCTATATGATGTAATTTATCAATCATTTTCAGAGGTTGGAGAGGTTGGACTCTTGGGAATAGCTTGACACTCTATTGTACATATTTTATGTGCATTTTTGGGAAAGGAAAGACCAGGGTTTTGCAGCACTATTTGGGATTCATGTGGCTTTATGTGTTGATGGTGTGCTTCTTTCAGTATTTGTAAGTTTTTTATGTGTATCGTTTTCCTTCTCTTATCTTCTACAATTAAACAAATGAAGTGTTAAGGTAGAATCCATAATTTACTATGCTCTGCCTTTAAGTTTGTTTGATTTTCCATGTTTTCATCTATTTATGGAGAATTCTTGAAAGTTTCTTGCTCTCCTTAACCTCTCACCAGTCTGATCTATCCATTCATTCTCTTTAAATGCATCAAAACAATCACCTATATTTCCCCAAGTAGACCTCTGCGAAAGTTGTGCCTCATCCCCGCACCCAAAATTTCCTTTCCCTTGAATTCAACTAAACTCCAAAAAATCAATTTCAAAATCCTTGTACTTCATACCTAGCCTAAATTTAGTCATCTCGAGCCTCATTGATTACCTTTTGCCGAGATTAACTCAGAGAGAGCTCTCACCTATCCTCGTAGGGCTAGCTACGAGGCTGAGTGTGGTTTGATGTAGCCTTGAGTTTTACCTTGTTTCAGCCTAAGGTAGATTTGAGCGCTAACAGAAGCGATGTGTCCTAACAACTTGCCTTCTTCTAAAGCAAACTGTGACTTTTTAGGATAGACTGAAATCCCAAACCTTTTGCACTTCAGAAACACATTCTTCAAATGCCACAAATGGTCTTGATGGCTGCTGGAGTATATTATTATATCATCTAGGTAGATAAGGACAAACTTATCCTTCGCTCCTACGAATGCTATATCCATAGCTCTCTGAAAGGTCGCTCCAGCATTCACCAGCCCAAAAGGCATCTTGGAATACATAAAAGTGCCCGAAGGAGTGGTGAATGTAGTTTTCTCTTCATCATCTAGATGCACACTGACTTGATTATATCCTAAAAATCCATCTAGGAAAGACATAACTTTGGTTCCTGATACTTTCTGCAGCAAATGCTCCATCTTAGGCAAAGGATAATTATCCTTTTTAGAATACTTATTCAAGTTTCTAAAATCAACGCAGAGCTTGATTTCTCCTCTCTTCTTCGTCACCACTACCATGTTGGCTACCCATTTTGGATATCTAAGAGGGACTATGATTTAGGCAGCCGATAATTTCTTGATCTCCTTTTCAATCAGAGGGAGGAGCAAAGGATTTATGAGCCTCAGTTTCCGCTTAAAAGGGATGGTGTCTTCTCTAAAGGAATTTTATGTTCGATGATATTCTTGTCATATGTTTTCAGATCAGTATATTCCCAGGCAAAAAAATCAACAAATTGCTTCATTAGGGTGCAGTACTCAGAACTTTTGGCAGCAAATAAATGGGTGCACTGATTTATATACTTTTGATGTTCTTGGCTCCCTATGTTATGCTTATGGACTCTAGATTGATCTTCTATTTAGGCAGCCATATAAGGTAGATCATTCTGGTCAAAAAGCTTTTCTAAGGGGCCAAGGCCTTTAGGTATATGATTGCTGGGCAACTGGACAATGTTGTCTTTGCCAATTTTGTTCTTTAGATGGGATTGGGGGCTTGTCTCCAAGGCTTCACTGTCTTGGTCAATTTTCATTTCAAAGAATTCATAAATAACTTGCAGAAACCTATTTACCTCATCATCATCCTCAAAAACTTTCCAATGCTGGACACTATCAGGCAAGGATTGTCTATATTTCATTTGAACTTCATAAACTAGTTTTGGAGGCATGGGAGGGATAAAAGTGCTAGCAGACATGACAAGAGAATCAGCGAGCCAATTTTTTAGTCTAGGGATATATGAGATACAAAAATTATCAAAAGAGTCTTTGAGTCTCCATACCTCATCTCTATATGCTTTCGACCTTGGGTGCTTTTCTTGAAATGTCTTTTTCACTTGCTGAATGATGAGATCAGCATATCCAAACACATTTATGTTTCTGATTCCTCTGCCTTTAGCTGAGTTAAGGCCCAATATTAGAGCCTCATACTTTGCTATATTATTGGTAACATTGAAAATCAGCTTAAAAGACAGATGTGTGTTTTCTTGTTTTGGAGATATCAGCACCCCCCCTGGTCCTGCAGTTTCCCTTGAACATGCTCCATCAAAGAACATCTCCCATACCTAACCTCCTTACTCTCCCATGACCTAGACTATTGGTTTCCTGATTTGCATTGAGGCTTTATGAGATTCTTCAATTTGGAGAATGCATGCCCCAGGTTCAGTGTCCACAACATAAATAGGATGATTATTGGGGCTCTTTTCATCACTGATGATGTAGGCCAACTGTGCTTCTCTGTACAATATCCTGCTCTCCCCTCCAAAAAATGGGATAGTGGCATAAGATAAATCATTCTGTAATGTTCCACCCAGCCTCTTAATCCACCCTCTCGACAACAACATGCCAAACTTAGGAGGGACATCTGCTACCAAAATCTCCATCATCATGCTCTTCATGGGCAACTGAGTTAGGGTAATGGCCATGTATTTGATTAATCCCAAACATTTTACCTTTCTTGAATCAAATAAGAATAGATCATGATAAGGTCTGGTGATATCAAGGCCTAACTCTTCCATGACAGCTTTGGGCATCAGATTGTGGCTGGCCCCTGTGTCCACCAGGCAGCTATGGAGGATTTTGTCATGAATGGTCAAGGAGACATAAAATGATGGAGAATTATCATCAGCCGGTTCAGTCATTGGGCTAAGGAAAAATACACGATTATCATCTTCCAAATTGACATAGTCACTAGAGGCTTGCGTGGCTTTTAGCTCAAGGGCATCAAGGATAGGCTTTTAAAAAACTTCACTCTTTGCAAGTTCTATCAGAGGCACATATACTTTTAACTTTTGGAATTTTGATTCAAAGTTGAAAGGGGAAGGGGAGTTGTCAAGACCTCTTACCTCTTAAACTGGTGCTTTGAGGATGACTGGGTTAGTTGCTAGCCCTTTCTGTTTGATGTTCTGATGTTCTATGGGGACAATAGCTCTTTGGACAATATTCTCCTTGACATTGCTTGGTCTTGACCTCAGATTATATCTTTGATGTTCATGAGTCTGTAGAATAGCCTCTCTGCCCCATTCTTGACTGGTTGAACCTGGAGTAATGATTCTTCATAGGCAGCCAATGTCAAAAAGGAAGCAGTGCCCTTATCTTCGATGCAATGGATTTCATCATCTTCTTCAATCTGTTCCTCCTCCATGCCTACATTTTGGAAAGGCGCCTTAACCTTTTGTTCTTCACCATCTTCTTTACCCCTCTGAATGATCTACAATTGTTCATTTGCTCTTTTGAATGGATTTGGATTTCTTGAAGAAAATTTGTTTGGAAGCCTTGGCTTTCTAGAGCTCTGCTCAACCTTCAGCTTGGATATCTTAGCAGCGAATGACTCTATCATTTTAGTCATTTTATCTAACTTAGCTTCTGAAGATGAAGTAGAGGAAGAAGAAGCCCCACCTATCTGCGTCCTTCTATCAGCATGAACTTTGAGCTTTTTTGCAGCCATGATATTAGATTCCACCTCTAGGGCTGCATCCTGCATCTCAGCTAGAGTGGCACATCTTCTTTCCCTCAATAGCAGGCAAAAATCAGAGTCAAAAATATTGGCATCAGTGAGTTTGGCAGAGGTGGGGGTGGGCTTTACTTTAGCTGGTATCTTACTATACATACGATTAAATATTTTATTAAAATCAGACAATGATTCCCCATTTTCCTTCTTAAGGTTTCCAAACTCAGTATGGTAATATAGCAGGTCATTTTTATTCCCCCAATGCTTCAGAAATACACAATCTAGTGCTTCGATCTCTGCTATAGACCTAGGGGCCAATTCTTTGAACCATGTTCCAGCCTCTCCATCAAGGCTCTGAACAAATACTCTCAACCACACATCATCCTCACTGATATCTAGGTTATCAGCATAACTATAAAAAGACTCAAGGTGTTCTTCACCTATTACTCCTTCTGTACCAGTGAACTTAGGCATGGATTTCTGATACTCCCCTACAAGCATGGAATTCAAAGGAACAAGAAAGACCAGAGGTCCATACCTAGTAGCTATGATTCTTTCCATCTTTGTGGGTGCTTGCTGGCCTGCCACGACTGAGGTAGATGGAACAGTACTAGTCATTTGGATGACAAAAGACTGGCGAACAAATGATAGAGATAAAGGAAAATGATGGACTGTATGGGATGCTTTCTTTAGATTGAGATCCAAAGGGGAACTTAATGAACAAGGAGCTTTATGAATCTCTGAGGGTAATTCTTCACTAACAATACTAGGCTCTATATCTTCAACATGCACATGCTCAGCTACAAGCCTCTCTAGGAGAGATACATAAGATTGTTTAGGCTTGCTTCATCCTGATGCTCCTTTTTGTGATGTTTTTCTTTGCTTGAAAATCTTCTTAGGGTCAGGCACTAGGTCAGCTGGTGATTTCTGAGGATTTCTCTGAGTATGCCTCACAAACTGAGCCAGAACTGAAATGTGGAGTCTCCAAAGGTTGGTCCTCCAGTTGAGTTGCCAGATAGATGATTACAACTAGAAATGTGTCTAGAATTTGTTTATCATCAAAGATGGAACTCTGTCGTTCTCCCAGGGAAGTTGATCTTCAATCTTCTCTCCCTGGCAACGGTGCCAATTATGTTAAGATTCCAAGAAACGCTCCTAGGTTGTAGCTTGGAGATGCATGGTAACATATAAATTCAACTTATTGTTGCAAAAGGATGAATGGAAGGGATGATGCTTGTCCAAGCCCGATAACCACTTCTACTTTGTTTCACTCTAGACATGTGTGAACACCTCTAGACTAGAAGGCTTTAGACCACTAGCTACTCACAGTTTAAGATTTGGTGAATATGGAGAATACTGACCACACTAGCAGATGCACAAGGCCATGTGATGGCTGGCTGCAACCATTAAAGAAGTCTGCAAATCTAATCTACTAATGCACAAATAGGATGACAACTCTCTGGCACTAGATGAAGAGAAACCTGTATAACTCATTCAATGATACATACAAGACTTTAACACTGAGATAGGATGACCACTACTCTAATGCTAAACATCAAGAGTTCAGGAATACAACATATCAGGCACTACTTGGAAGAGAAGATAAATGGAAAGTGAGCAATTAATAGCAAAAGAATCTTGTATTAGCTGAAAATGAAGATGAGACGTTGCGGCTGTAAAAATAGTTATAGTCTCCAGAAGTTGAACCTTATATCAAAACATCAACCATCCACCCTGATTACATCTTGTTTTTGGGTATATATAGAGTTTCATTACAAAGGCACTTGGCCATTTTAGGAATGGAGGGGTCATAGTTGACCAACAACTGTATTTAACTACCTGATGGAGTCTCTAAGTGCGTTTGCTTGTTTCAGTGCATGAATCTTATCTCTTTAGCTGCTCTGTTGTCCTCTCAAGCAGTTGGAGTGCTCATATCAATGAAGTTCCATAAATATTAAATGCAGTTAACTTCTCACACTCTGTCCTTTTCCTCCTCGGCCACATTATCTATTAAATGTGGTTGTTGAGGAGCAATTGCAACTAGTACAGGTAGGCTAGTCACCTTCGCCCTTCGAGCACATGGAGCGGTCAAGGGACGTGGACTGCATGGAAAATAGATGGGTTGGATGAAGGAGAAATATCGCTATTGAATCGGGAGAATAGACGGCGGAGATGAGCCGGCGGGGATATCAGAAAAAGTGCGAGCAGGATAAAATGGGGCCATTAGATCTGAGGTGGATAGATCCAACAATGATCGGGCAGAGAAGGTGCGTGGTAGTTATTGGGTGGGGACGGAGGATTGAGCGGTAAGTGGTATCGATCCCACCACCTTTGGGCATTAGGCGGTGAAAGGGTGAGGGCGTGCGATTCCATTCAACGCATGACATGTAGCAGTGGAGGAGAGAGAAAAACCACTCTCCATCACATGCTATCGTTCCATCACTTTGTGGGCGCAGGGAGAGCGACTACCATTGGATCTTCAGCGGAGATGATCGGGCGATGGGGAAAGAATCATGCAAGTCACTTTATGGGCGCGACTGGAGCCATTGGATCAATGGGAAAAATCAACGGTGGAGGTTAGGTCGATGAGTTTATGAAGGCGCAAAGTCATATGGGTGCAGTTTTATGGGGTTTTAGCTTTTGCGCTTGGGACTTGTAACAAAAGGGGCTTTGTTGGGTTTTTCAAAAGAAAAATAGAAGAAATGGAGATGAAGGGAGAATGAGTGGGGCAAAGGAAACAAGTGAGAGTGACCATTATGAGCTTTCTTCAAGCATGACCGCGAGGGTCACGCTTGTTTCTGACCTTCGAACATCAGAGTTATGTAGTAGAGCTAACACTACCCCTTTTTCTTTGCACCTTGTTTCTCTTAGATGTGCTCGCCTACCTCCATGTTGAGCTCTGCAACCTCTATGACTAATCTGTATCCTTAAATCCTCAGTTACTCTTTATTCTTCCAACACATTGCACTCAATGGACCTTACAATGATGAGGTATGTTTCCTCATTCCATTCCATATGGAATTTAAGGTAATTTCTTAGAATGATGGTTGTTTAACTTGATCATTAATAACCCTCTATCATACTTTCCTTCACAATTTTTCTCTCTATGTTATAAGGTCAATGGAATGCCAATTATACCTTGACGAACTCCTCGAGGAGATGGAAATATTATTTAGAGAATCCAAGCTGTTCAATGGTTAGATGGCATGCCTAGTCTCCACACAAGTAAATCTTGTGTGGCAAGCTATTATAAACATAAAAATTTTGGGTCACCTTCTCTAATTCTCATGTTGCTTTAGAATTTCTCTAATGGTTGGTATTTATTCAAGTCTCCACCAACTTCAACAGTTTTTGGTCTCTCGTTACATGTATAATTATTTGTTCTCTATTCTTTGTTTACGTAAAGATTCTATTCCATATTTCCAGGACACCGTAGGAATTAATGTTTTCCTTGTTTGCTCACTTGGTGACTTACAGATTGGGTTTTCTTCCCATGACATAGCAGTGTAAAGTTGGGTGATAAAATTATTTTATCGAGCTATTTACGTTTAGATCCTTTGCATGGTCCTAGTTCTTCAACAAATTCCTATTCTATGTCTACCAAGTTGATGCTAAAAGATTGTATGTTACTGTTACCTTCCAAGGAGTTTTATTTTGTTTTATGAAGAGTTTCCATTTTTTGTTGACCCTATGTTGGAGTTATGGTCTTTCTTCATTGTAATTTTAGCCTTCTGAGCTCGCAAGTTATTCTTTCTCATTTTCACGGCCCAAAGTCAAGGTTTCTTTTCGAAATGTGTATAAAGACTTGTTGTATAATAGACTTGGTATGGGTCCTTTATGACCTGAGTGTTATTTAAAAATGCATATTCAAACACATGTATTTAGAGATGGTTTAACCAAAATTTTTTGTGGTTTACTTGTTATCTCTATGTGTGCCTATAATAAGGGTTTCATTTTAAAATATTTATCACGTGCCTACTCTAGCTATGTTGGTAATGTGAATATGTTTAATATTCTATTGAAAATAAAAATGGCCATCTAAATATATGTTAATATAAACTTTCCTCTGTTTTTTCAAAATATATAGTTACATTGGCCTCTTTCTGTTTACATGTGTGTCTCTCTAGGGTTTTGGGGTTAACATAATTTAGAATCCCATTTCTATTTTCCAAAGTTTTAACTTATGTATGGATATATTACTTCAATATTTTGACATGGTCTAGAACCTAAGCAAGGCTTTCCCTTGGGGCTTTCTCACCATTTTCATAACCACCATCCATCTTATACATGTACAAAATCACCATATGCTTGTCTAGCTAAGTGTTATTACTAAACTAGCTCACAGTTATTAAATAATTACTCTATTATTCTAGTCTGCAATTGATTAAGACATCAATCTTATACATGAATAGAATCACCATACACCAGTAAAATAACCATCTATTCATATGAATAGAAAACAACATACAACAAAAAAACATTTTATATGTCACTTATATATTTAACCAGTCTAGACTATAACAAAAATCAAAATGGGTGGAAGGATATTCCTCCCAACCATGACAAATTGTTTCTCAAACAAAGTCTCCCCTACGGAGCCAATCTCACAGCTACTTCCAATTTTCTTGACATAGACCATATGAAGTCCAACATAGGATTTCTCTAACTAGACAAGGTCGAGGTTTGGATTTCACTGACCACACAGGGTTTAGTCAAGAATTTCATGAACCATACCAAGTCTAGTACAAAAATTCCTCTTGATAATGTCCTACCTCCCTCAATATAATCTTGTCATGAAGGATCGTAAGCTAAATATATTCTATTTATCCTCTCTTGGGCCTCCTCCAAATAGGTTCCAAGACCATAAGGTTTCCTTAAGATATTTCCCCTCTCACCTTCTTGGCCAACGTTTTCCACTAACTGATACAATCTATCTCTAGGGAGAGAAACCTAGGTAGTGAACTACCTCTACCAATATCCCTTCCCATGATTTTTGCAACTATACTTTAAACTTCTTGAATGTGAAATTCTCTTTCAACGTCTTTTCCCATTGTAGTTTTCATGGCTAACTAGATGGAACATGTTATTAATGTAAAATTAGGAAAAACATTTATGTCCATCATTTTTTCATACCTTTCCCTTATTATAGGCTGATAGTCCACAAAGTAATTTCAACAAGTAGTAAAAATAATATTTTTAATTACTGGGGACATTTCATGGGTGGGTTGTAGAATGCACCTCTGAGCACAAATATTTGGATGGCTATTTCACAATTTCATTTGGTAAATGTGAAAAGGTTAACATGTATTCACCTCATTTCATTTGTTATTTGATAATGTTCGTTGCAATTTCGTAATTCTATTAGATAAACATGGAAAGGTAAACATGTATTCACAAGATACCATGTTTTATTTGATAGTTTGTTGTAACACCCCTCCTTTATGTGTTAGATTATTGCAAACCTAAGCTGAGTAAAACTAGGTGTGATACCCTCCTTTGTGGGTTAAACTATTTTAGACATAAGCTCATGAAAGCTAGGTATGTTTGTAATATGAAAACAAAATATGTTATTAAATAAATTAATAAAATAAATCACTTGGAAGGTGGAGCACCAAGAGAAGATATTCTTGCCAAATCCCATTGAGGAATGGGATAGAGATAAATATTTCATGATAAAGTTGCTATATGTGATTCTAGATAAGCTTAGATAGATTGGAGATCCATCAGATAGATTGGGGATAAATATACATCAAACATAAAAGCTTTGTAGGAGATAAAGGAAATATTTTATGAGGAAAAGCCTTGTGTAAGATAAAGACGAACATTTTGTGGAAAAGACCTAGGCAAATGGAAAAATCCATAAAATTAGGACGCCGCTAATGGAAACTAAATCATGAAAGAGGGTATTAAATACTGAGTGCATTGATCAATTGAAGACAATCGATCCTTGGAAAGAACCTCGGCTTGGAGGGAATCAAAGGTGATTCATGGTTGGGTGGTGGTGCTCTGCTCTCCAAGTGATATTTTAGTTGGTTTCACATGCGTAGAATGTATTGTATGTCATTCCTCACCTTGTATATACTCCAATGCTTCCTACATATATGTTTAGTTGTAAGTGTGATATATGTTGATGATACTATCTGCATTCATGTAATTGATTTCATTCTTATGCACGTGGAGGAGTAAAATATCTAGTGAATCCAATAGTGGCCTTCCTTATGTTAGTGAAGGAACAAAGTAGGTATTTAATGTTATATAAATTCTGTAGTTTAACATGGAAGATATTGGTAGATGCATGTGGATCATTATGGTATAATGTATTTAACGGAATAGTCTATGATGGTCAGATTGTCTATGGCATAGATATTCAATGAGGCTAGATTTGCATTTTGTCTATTGTGTAAAAGTTATCTTATTATGGAAATGGTGGAGTTTTATTATGCATGTGATTAAACTAAGTTAATGAAGTTTATAAAGTTTATGCATGCATATGGTAATTACGATTTATTACTATTGAGGAATTTATTGGCATGAGATATATAGATGCATGCAGAACCGTGAGGAAGTAAGTGTTTAATATATTATATATATATATATATATATATATATATATATATATATAGAGAGAGAGAGAGAGAGAAGAGGAGAGAGAGAGAGATATCCAATGACCGAGGATATTGATACTAAGCACGTAACAAGAGGCTTGATGGCTGCATGTTATAGCTCCTCCTTCGTTCCAAGATGTGGTCATGTTTTAAAACTTTTCAGCAAAGGTGGGATAATGTGTCTATGGTATAAGGTTCCTCCATGAATGTGACGTAGAGTCCAAGTAGGAGAAAGAAACATCGAATATTAACTATACCTAAAGAAATTTCTAAAATATTATGGAGTTTTGTGCTATATTTCTGGGTAGACCATGGAAGTACGTTACAAATGGTATCAAAGGCTCGAGTTCAAACCTTGTGGCCTATGGAATCATCTACCTCTGTAACGTTTTATAAATGCATTGACAAGTTTCAATTATAGGACTAAGAATATGTTAATTCAATATTGATTTCTTGTCGTTAAAATTCCTTAATGATGAATAAAAATGTTAAAATGGTTTATTTGGAAATTATTAACACATGCAAGATAACTTAGTGGGATCAAACAACTAAATTTGATGAGGGGGTTATATGCTTCATTCAAAATTCGCCATACAATCAACACTTATTATCATCTAAAATAGTATATGTAATTAATCCTCAAAATATATTTAGGCGAAATTCTATGAAAAGATATGTGCCACCAAGTATTTTTAAAACATATGAAATAAGGATTTTTTTTTTAAATTGTGATAATTCTGTTGATGCAAATTCCATATTCCATAAATAGCTTAGGCTCATATACCACCTATCACATCAAGGGATGACTGATTAAGAGGATAT
This sequence comes from Pinus taeda, assembly GCA_000404065.3. Classification (NCBI taxonomy): domain Eukaryota; kingdom Viridiplantae; phylum Streptophyta; class Pinopsida; order Pinales; family Pinaceae; genus Pinus; species Pinus taeda. The sequence continues at coordinate 11,165 of APFE030640373.1, forward strand.
ATATTAACATAGAAATTAATATCGATAATCTCATTTGTTATAAATAGCAATTGTGTATATAAATATAACTTATTAAATCATATAATGATATGAGACACTGCGGTGAGGCATAAAGGCATCTAAATGAGCGACATGGTGTTAATTTGATGCACTAATTTTGGTTAAAGACGGTGATGAGATCTATGGGAAGAAGGATTGTGGGAAGAGCTGCTATCGAGACTGCAAAACATGACACACAGATAAGGTTATGTTTGTAGACAATCAGGAGATTGCTCTTATTATGTTCTCCTCTGTGGCTGGGTACTGAAGGCATGGGTGTGATGAAGGTTCCTCATGTGCTGTCATGTTTTTTTATGGTCTCGCATTCTGCTAGGATGTGGTTATGTTTAACCAATGTTATGGTATCAGCAAAAGGATCGGATCTGGATGGAATCAATGTAAAAATTCCTCACCATTGTCGTTCAAGGCTATACACTAATAAATAGACTTCTTCCGTGGGAAGATACGACTGGAACCTAGCTACCTAGGCGAGGGCATTCCCTTAGCTGTGGATTGGATCAATGATGACCGTCGTATTGGTTACGGATAAGATCATCCTAAGTAGCATGACAGAGAATTTCCAAATCATCCTAAATCATGTGTGTCACAGGCCATGAAAGCGGCGTGACTAAAGCATTGAGGGAGAGTTGTTTCCGGCCTTAGAAACTAGACAAGGTCGCAGAAACAACAAAACGACAATGCATGGTTGGCTTTTGGAGTTGTTTTAAATTTGGTTAATTAAACAGAAAATGACTACTTCTAATTTTGGTAGAAAGATGCTTGGGGTGGCTATAGACCATGTTGTATGAGGAAAAAACCACAGAGAATGCAAAAAATATCATAGAGAAAAGGCCACCATGTGACAGGTGTTTTTTTATCCACATCTGGAAGGTAAGTGAGCTGGCCATAAGCCAATGATACCATTCAATAGAAAGTTTGAATAAAATCCATAATTCAGCTTGTCACCGTCTATCAATGAGGACTTAAAGACATAGGTTGGGATAAGAATATCCACACCCTAGTTGGATTAAGTAACCGTTGTTTGTTTTTTTTGTCCAAGCGATAGAAATAATATTTTTATTTAAGGATAATGTTCATCCTTATCATTTACAGTGTGCTTATCCTTCAACGCATAGAAGCTATGCATTATTTAAACAAGATTGACCCTAACCTTGATCATTGTATGTGTGCTATGGGAGTAAAAGCACTACTGTTTCATGACTAAGAGTCATGGGTTTCCAATTAGGGTTGTGTGAAACTAGTTTTGAATCACTTGTTTCGAATCATGCATAGTTGAACCGCTTTCAGTTATAAAGTAGAAGCCGACTCCATTAGTGAGGAATTGTACTAGAACCTAGTAGCATGGTGAAAGTATGAAATACGTAAGTTCTCTTAGCCTCACATGTGACTTGAATTTTGTTAGTACGGTTCCAATAAAATCTATTTTTTATTTATTGTGAACAGGTCTTTATGAATGCACTAATGGTGGAGGAAGTATTTTGTAGAGAGAATAATAGAGGAAGCTGTTATTACAACTCGAATGCTCGTGTGTAATTTTTTGTGAAGGCTGAGGCGTCCGAGGATAGATTATGTTCAACGTTTCAAAGGGAAGAGACATTTATGATCTTAGCCTTCTATTAGCAGGTCATGAATTCTGAATACCTCTTTATGACCGAGTAGACTGTGGCGTGAAATAGGTTTGGTATCACCGTTGAGTGACAGATTTAAATAATTTCTACGAAATGAAATTAAATGCGACCACAATGATAACTATGTTATCATGATGGATCCTGATGCCCTAAATCCTTCTAAATTGATTGAATGCAGTTCGCAATTTCATGGTTAATAATTTATGTATATTTGTTTTTGCTAAGTTGTTTTCTCTAGTTGACATCTTTTTCTTTGGTGTACATTCATAGATATAGAGTAAATAGGTATGGCTGAAGGAAAAGTGTGTTTTAGAAAGTATCCTTCAAGTGACTAAAATCACCATTGTTTTTATGACAAAGCATCGAACCATTGCACCTTATCAATAAATATGGACAACAAATTACCGAATCACAAATTATACGATTCCCTCAAATGCAGAGTCACAGCGTTACGATCAAAATGAGTTTTACAGGAAACATGAAACCTCTTTTTATCTCCCGACTATCCCATGCCTTGGGACTTGTTACGTGGATTTCTTGAAGGAGTGATGAAATGGTACATTGTTTCATGAAATAGAAAATAACTGTGTAAATGCGGATGCAAAGAGGTGATTATTGCTTAAAAAAAATTAATGTAATCTTCCATATTTTTTTCGCCTTTGGAAGCTTACAGTTATAAACATGACAATATATCTTGTAAGGAATTCACTGGGATTTTGAATTGATTAGTATGTCTAAAAATATGTGTCAACATATATACAAGGCAGCTATGGAAATCATAAGTAATTCCACTAAATGCGTGAAGCCGTAATCTTTATTAATCCTAACGTAACCTTGGAAGATCATTAGTTTGAAGACATAACTTATTTCCACATGGATTTTGTGTCTAAATCTTTTGAGATTCCTTGCTAAGTGCCAAGTTGTTAATATTGATTATCAATATGTGCAGACCAAGAAAAAAATTTGAAATATGAGTATCGCCTTAACATGAAGTAAAGCTTTAATCTAGAAAAAGGTTATGTGAGTAACCATATCAGCCCGAGAAAATTCAAACTAATTAAGTTTTGGATAAAAAACATGCAAGGTGAGAAGAGAACCCTTTAGAAAATTATATTGGAATAAATTAATTAGTGCAATAGGTAGATAGTGATTGATTGAAGTTAATGATATAGTTATCATGTTATCACAATTATAATACAAGAAAATTGACACTGGTACAAGTTCTATGAAGGGAATTGAATAAATAAAAGGATGATTGTATGAAAGAGGAAATGTTAAACCATAGTAAGGGTTTATGCCATGAAAAATGTGCCCATAAACAATGTTAAGAATATAAAGACCATGTAATAACAAATTTTGTTCAATTCAGTCTTTGATATAATGCATTTTGGAGGAGCATTTGATTAAGGGGAATCTAGTAATAACATGACCTATGCATTGGAAGTACATACCTGTAATTTAATAAGTCCAGAAGATGATACACACATAAGGAATGTGACTATTCACAAAATTATCAAGTAACAGTAGATATCATTTTAAAACTTAATGAGTATCAATAGCCAAACTATGCATGTATCTCTATTGCATCGAAGAGTAGAGTCATTGGTAAGAGGCATAGTAGGTATTTATTATTGCTTGGGCCATAGAGCTATCTTACTGATGATAACATTTGCATGGACTATGATGCATAAGCAAGAATACTTATATTTATATTCTCTTTTCTGTGAGCTGAACGTAAATGGATGGGTGAGACCTCTTTTAAATCAGAACTTGATCATCATTGTGTTTAGTATGGAACATAGTATGCTTCTAATGGATAACTAGATAAATATTTATGCATGAGAAAATAACTCCTTATTTGGAATTGCATAGAAGAGTTAAATCCTATGTATAATGATTTTCGTATATGAAAAGGCAATCTTCTACCTGCAATTCTAGTTTATTTCAGTGGATTGATTTTTCATATAAATCTCCAAATTAGTCATTCTTGAGCATGTGGATATTGTGGTTTTGGAAGTGAAGGTAAAATACATATATATGCACGATAACAGTTAGGTTTACATAAAGAAAACTTGGGAAAAAATGGGTATTATGTTTTTAAATGAATGACGAGGAGGAATTAGAAGGGGCTTGGTTAAACCTCTAACACAATTGCTACCAAGGGACCAAAATCCCAAATCATGACATCCATAAGATGTACCGGTTGATGAGCCCGATGGAAAACTATAGTGGAATGAAATAAAATTGATTATTCCAATAAGTAAAATTTTAAATAGTGATTGGTACAATTTCTCTGTAGATGCATTGCTAAATAAAATAACCTAATACTGGAAAGGAGGATTATATAATAGAGAAATCCCATGGTTGTATCATTTTTTTATTATTGTGTAATGATACATATACCCATGCATTGTCATGAGTCGTTTTGTGTGTGTTACCATAGTCTGATTGAGTGGTCATTTAGATAAACATGTTTTAAAGAGGAACATGCTTAATATCCATGCATAATAATGAGTTATATGAATCTTCCATGCAAGATCATATGTGTGCAATATTATAGCCTTGTAAGAATATTGTATTTATCGTCTGGTTGATGATAGAAGGGTCTTGATGTCATGCATACATATAAGAAAGAGTCTTGAGTCTAAATTGAGCTATGCATGCATGAGTTGTTATGTGCCAATAATAAATAGGCAAAGTATGCATGAATAAGTTATGACTATGTTTAAGAGTCGGGATGGACAAGGAAACTAAAGGTTATTTGTCCTTACTGTGAGGAAAATCTTATGACTAAGTTTTTTATATCATGTAATGTGCCTTAGTGAGTAAATCCCTTAAAAGTAATGTTCTTAGATTTTTCTTAAGATTAATAACAGGTAATACATATGGAATGAAGATATGATTACGTGAGTGGTACTCTTACACATGTTGCCTTCATGTGTGAAAGAATCACATTTTTTTTATAAAAATTGATGCAAGAGCATCCAACACTCCTAGTCAAAAGGAAGAATCCAAAACGAAGAAGGAGGAGGATGTGGACCATTGAGAAAACAGGGACAAATTCTGTTATAAGAGGAGCTACTTTCATGGAAACGATAAGTCTCTAGAAGACTACATTAAATGTAATCTACCATGTATGCGATTAGTTGAGAGTTCTGAGGAAATGATGTGATCAGATCCTTCACAGTGATCTGATCTAATGTTTCCATATAAATATATGTGTGATGAAACTTTGCGTTCAATAGCAGATATAGAGAAATAGATAGAAGCTATGAAATGAGGGGTAGATGCAATGTAGTCAAGTAGGAGACTATTCTAAGGCTGAAATGCCTTAGTTGTAACCGTACTGTGAATATAATAGATATGTGTTATCGGTCTACATATTATGTCTCTTTTCAATTCTGTTATGTATATATGTGCCAAGGGCTTAAATCCCAAACTGTGAGTGCATTGATCGACCATCGATCATGGTAGGATCGATGGTGATCCAATGAAATGTTGTAATATGAGTGATGTTGTGTCTTAAGCAGAGTGTGGCAGAGAAAATGAGTTAAGTGCAGAAATCCATCAAAGACAAGCCGAATTCCAGTTACACTAAGAAACAGTAAAAACATAGTATGATTTAGAAATCCGGACATGAAAATTTATAAACGAGACTCTAAACCTTATCTGCTCTAGAAGGACTAATCTGATCAACCTTTTGAAGTGGTATAGGGTCCGAACATAGAGGGGAGTGAAAAACGATGAGGCAATGGATACTGGATCATCGGATTAAGAGTCCAGATCGATGGCCCAGATGCAATCTGTGATCGCATGTCCGAGAGGTGAGAGAGTAGTGGAGGAGCGATGATTGATATGCCATTGAGTGATATGGCAATATCACCGATAAACCGATTGTTGACCGGGTATCAGGATTAGAGCACTATTATGCAGCAATTAATGATGTGAACCCACCAATAGTTATAGTTGCGAATTATAAAGATTTTAGGTCCAGCTGTTAGGATCAGTGTTGAGTTTCCCTTTGTAAGTTGGTTGACCGTGTTTTTTTCCGATATATGTATTAGTTGGGAATTTAAGGCTTAAATGCACAATTTAAAGCTTTTGATGGTGTAAAAGACCCGATAATGGAATGGTCCATGCTTTAAAAGGATTAGAGCCTAAAAAGATGCTTCTGATAGGCCTGTGAGCCCATAAACCACAGGCCTTAAGATCGACAATTTTTTTTTAGGGGAAAGGGGTTTTGGTTAACCCCAAGATCTCTACCCATCATTTGGTATGAGAGCAGGGAAATTTTTCATGTGAGAAGGAAGAAGGGAGAAGAGGCACAATGGTATAATGTATGGAGAGTTATGGTCTTACTGTCACAAAGAACGAAAACTAAAGGTGAGAAGATTGTAGCAAACCTAGAGCATGAAGTTCTCATATGGTTCTAGAGGAGAGAACCTGAAGGATGCCAAAAGACTGAGTGAGGAGAGATTGGTGAGGTATCATGTAACATAAGGAGACTTTTACTACAAAGAAATGTTGCGTTTCATAGAAGACCATGACGGCAGTTCCACTCAAGAAGTGCACCGGGTAGAATTTCTAAGGACAAGGGAAAGCATATGAATAGCAGGTCATAAAGTTTTGTGCCTTGAGAATCTGATGCAGGAGCATCCAACACTCCTAGTCAAAAGGAGGAATCCAAATCGAAGAAAGAGGAGGACGTGGACCATTGAGAAAACAGTGACAAATTCTGTTATAATAGGAGCTAGTTTGATGGAAACGATAAATCTCTAGAATACTTCATTAAGTGTAATCTACCATGTATGCAATTAGTTGGGAGTTTTGAGGAAACGATGTGATTGGATCCTTCACAATGATCCGATCCAATGTTTCCATATAAATATATGTGTGATGAACCTCCGTGTTCAATAGGAGATACAAAGAAATAGATAAAAACTGTGAAATCGGGGATAGGTGAAATGTAGTCGAGTAGGAGACTATTCTAAGGCTAAAATGCCTTAGCTATAATCATATTGTGTATACAATAGATATGTGTTTTGGGTCTACGTATTATGTCTCTTTTCAATTCTGTTATGTATATATGTGTCGAGTAATTAAATCCCAAATTGTGAGTGTGTTGATCAACCATCGATGTTGGTAGGATTGAAAGAGATCTAATGAAATGGTGTAATATGAGTGATGTCATGTCTCGAGTAGAGTGTGGCAGATAAAATGTGTTAAGTGCAAAAATCCATCGAAGACGAGCTGAATTCCAGCTACACTAAGAAATAGTAGAAACATAGTCCAACTTAGAAATCTGGACCTGGAAGTTTATAGATGGGACTCTCAACCTTATTGAGTCCAGAAGGACTATTCAGATCGGCGTTTTGAAGTGGTATAGGGTCCGATTATAGAGGGGAGTGAAAAATGATAAGATGATGGATCTTGGACCATCAGATTGAGAGTCCAAATCAATGGTCCAAATGCAATCAGTGGTCACATGTTGGAGAGGTCAAAGAGTAGTGGAGGAGTGATGGTCGATATGCTGATGAGAAATATGCTGATATCGCTGATAAACCGATCGTCGATCGGGTATCGAGATCGGAGCAGTGCTCTGGAGAAATTAGTGGTATGAACCCACTGATAGTTATAGTTGCGACTTATAAAGATTTGAGGTCTGATTGTTAGGATGAGAGCGGAGTTTCCGTTTGTAAATTCTTTGACTGTGATTTTTTCCGATATATCTATATATATATATATATATATATATAGTATATATATATATTGATCGGGGCTTTAAGGTTTAAATGCAAAATTTAAAGCTTTTGATGGTGTAAAATATCCGATAGTGGAATGGTCCATGATTTAAAAGGCTTAGAGCCTAAAGAGATGCTTTCGATAGGCCTGTGGACCCATAAATCACAGGCCTCAAGATCGATATTTTTTTAAGGGAAAGGGATTTTGGTTAACCCCAAGATCTCTACCCATCAAAATGGACTATGATAACACTAGAAAAGAAATTTACCATGCTTATTTGAGAATATGTGATAATTGACTCTGGTCAAAGATTAAACTATGGTCATCATGTTATAAAAACAAATTATAAATGGTATAATTGCTATGAAATTATTATACCATGGTAGAGGTTTTAAAGAAATAGTGTTATGACGATGAGAACTAGTTATAGTACAAGACTATATAACCATACGAATTGTCATTCAAATTAATCCTTTGGTTAGTGCATCTACATACAATGTGATTTGTTCTTCGGTTGCAAGAATGTATGATTAAGGGGAAACTTAACTTTAACATATTTCGAGGACATATGCATCTTTTGATGGATTTGCATAATGGAGCCTGTAAGTGTCCTTGAGGACAAATGATACTAATTGATGAAGTAGCGCAAATTGTACGGACCACTGGGTCAATTAAATGGTATCTAACAATCTATTTAAATAGATTGATATCATACAAATTGAAATGCATAATTTGTACCAAGCAATTTTCGGAGATTCTCTTATTGGATTGCATTGATAATGTGTCTCAACAACATAAGAAATGTTGCATAATTCAAATAGGAATTCATAAAATGGATAATTCATCTTTTGGTGTAGGGTGATTTAATGTTAAAGAGGAGCTAGCATGTAAGTACCCTCACATCATAAACACTTACAACTAAAAGAGGTGTAGGATTGAAAGTAGCAAAAAATCTCATGTAAAGCTACACTAAATTATGCATGGCCAACAAGTTGTTGAGGCATAAAGATGGAAATAGTAAATCATATGAGATGAATTAATTAAGCATGAAGTATGGTCTAATGAATATTAAACTTTTAAAGCTATGATTTAATAGTTTGCTTTAGAACATTAAGTAGAAGGTATGATTAAGATGAAAATATGCATGAATACAATACTATGCTACCCATATTGTGTTACAACGAAATGAAATCTGTAAATGATCTGGACTTGACAAAGAACTCTCTTGGATTACAAAAATGAACCATGCTCATGGGAATTCCTTATAACTATGCACGGTTGTTCTATTTATTAGAAATATATATAATAATGTTTGGCATGATTCTAACATAGTGGAAAACATTTGGCTAAAACTTATGTCATGTAGGTAATACCTTGAGGATGGTATGATGAGTTGTAGCACAGATGGTACTATGTACGACATTATATATGGTACCCGTATGATTACATGTGTTACATGATTGAAATAGGATATGTATATTGGTGCATATAATATATCTTTTGTGAAGGTATGCATGAAGACATTAGGTAGATATCTCGCATGCAACCGACCTGGAGGTTGTACAAAAGAAGGAAGCTAAGAAGTGGTTCAAGGATAAGTAATCATGGTTAATTGCAGTTTGGAATACATATGATCAAAATATATAATGAATATATATGGTTATGTGAATTAATCTTTTATGACATTGCAGGCATATTGATGTGGAAAATATGCTAACAGATGTGTTGTATGCAGAGAAACTACAAGAAGCATGTGTTCAACAAGAACACAAAGGCTTGGAAGAATGCAAGAAGAGAACCTGCATTCTGGAGATAAAATGAAAAATGAACAATAACTCCTTTAGTAATATTGAGTAACAAATCACGATATTTATCATAGTTATATTTTTGCATCTATAACTTCTCATGGAAGTTTTGAAAACGATGTTATAGGTAGCTATGGAAGGAGATATGATGGCAGCACTACTTTTAACTGATGTACATAGGAAGTTTTGCATTAGATGGTGGAGCCATGAGAGTTGTGGATTCAAAAACCAGCTACCTATGGATGAGGACATGATGCAATGATACACTGAGGACGGTGTAAAGTTTAAGGGGGGGAGTATATAACACCCCTCCCTTGTGTGTTAAATTATTTTAAACCTAAGCTGAGGAAACCTAGGTGTGATACCCTCCTTTGTGGGTTACACTATTTTAAACCTAAGCTGAGGAAAGCTAGGTACGATATGTAATATCAAAAGAAAATACATTATTAAATAAATTAATAAAATAAATCACTTGGAGGGTGGAGCACCAAGAGAAGAGATTCTTTCAAAATCCCATGGAGGAATGGGATAGAGATAAATATTTCATGATAAAGCTTCTAGATGTGATTCTAGATAAGCTTGGATGGATTGGAGATCCATCGAATGGATTGGAGATAAATATCCATTGAACATAAAAGCTTTGCAGGAGATAAAAGCAAGCTTTTATGAGGAAAAGCCTTGTGGGAGATAAAGAATAACTTTTCTGAAGGACACCTAGGAAAATGGAAAAATCCATAAAAGCATGACACTGCTAATGTGAACTAAATCATGAAGGAGGGTATTAAATACCTAGTGCATTGATCAATTAAGGACACTTGATCCTTGGCAAGAACCTCGGCTCGAGGGGAATGAGAGGTGATTCATTGTTCGGTGGTGGTGCTCTGCTATCCAAGTGATGTTTTAGTTGGTTTCACATGCATTGAATGTATTGTTTCTGATGCCTTACCTTGTGTATACTCCATTTCTTCCTACATATATGTTTAGTCATATGTGTGATAATATGTTGATGATTTTATCTTTATTCATGTAGTTTATTTCATTCTTATTCATGTGGATGAGTGAAATATCGACTGAATCTAATGGTGGTCATCATTATGTTAGTGAAGGAACATAGTAGGTATTTAATGTTATATAAAGTCTCTAGTTTAACATGGCAGATATTGGTAGATGCATGTGGATCATTATGGTATAATGTATTTAATGAAATAGTCTATGATGGTCATAAATGTCTATGGCATAGATATTCAATGAGGTTAGATTTGCATTCTCTGTGTTGCCTAAAATTTATCTTATTATGGAAATGGTGGAATTTTATTATGCATGTGATTAAATTGAGTTAATGGCTTTTATAAAGTTTACCCATGCATATGGTAATTAGGATTTATTAGTATCGAGGAAGTTGTTGGCATGAGATATAGATGCATACAAAACCGTTACAAAGAAAATTATATATATAATGGTTGATGATATCAATACCAAACATGTCACAAGAGGCTTCACGGCTGCATGTTATATCTCCTCCTTCCTTCCAAGACGTGGTTATGTTTATAAAATTGCTCAAAGAAGGTGAGATAATGTCTGTATCGTCTAAAATTCCTCCTTAAATGTGATGTAGTAGTCGGACAAGGAGAATGAAACATGGAATCTTAACTATATCTAAAGAAATTCGTAAAGTAATATGGGGTTATTGGATATATTTCATGGCAGGCTATGGAGGTAAGTTATATTTTCATGGTAACTTCATAATCATATTAGCTAAATCTGAAAAGATAAAATTTGAATATATCATAACCATTCATTTATTATTATTTGTAAAATATTTGGATTAAAAGAGAGCTAATTCACTAATGCTCAATAAGATGCCAAATCTTTGTAATTATCTCTATTTTTCATAAATTTAAAACCATGTTCATCAATAAATAGACATACAAGAGAGGCACATTCTAGAACCCAATATGAGGGAGAGGTGTAATTATTATCATTCTCATAGAAGAGTTACAGGTGTCCCTTTCAAAATAAAAATAAAACATTCACTTAGAAAATTAACAATGACAATGAATATAAGCGTTTGGTTAGTTAAGCCCCAAGGGTTAGCTCAATTGGTCAAGTAGGGGCCTCGCAAGATGGGAGGTCACAGGATCAATTCCCGAAAGCTCTCGGGGTAAGGTCTTGCAGTAGGCCGAGGGGCGTCAACCCAGATTTTTTAGTGGACGTAGCATCACCCTTTTGAGTGGACGTAGCATCACCCGTTGGTTGACCGAAGGTGTCCATGAACAATGGGCAAAGAAAAAAGAAAAAGAAATATGTGTTTGGTTCGTTTTAATTAAAAGTATAAAAAATATTGTATTTCCACTTTTGAATATGACAAACATGTGTTATTTTATTTTTGTGAAAAGTATGTCAATACACAATTAAATGAACTAAAATATTATATTTTCATTAATAACATTTATAATTTTTATACTTTTTAAATCTATTGGAATGTAGGACTTAAATAAAGTATTTGAATATCCATGTATCCATGTTAATTAATTTATAATTTTTATACTTTTTAAATCTATTGGAATGTAGGACTTAAATAAAGTATTTGAATATCCATGTATCCATGTTAATTAATTTATATGAATATCGTTTTCATATATGTGCATATATGAAGAGAGTAAAAAATATATTGTATTTCCACTTTTGAATATGACAAACATGTGTTATTTTGTTTTTGTGAAAAGTATGTCAATACACAATTAAATGAACTAAAATATTATATTTTCATTAATAACATTTATAATTTTATACTTTTTAAAACTATTGGAATGTAGGACTTAAATAAAGTATTTGAATATCCATATATCCATGTTAATTAATTTATATGAATATCGTTTTCATATATGTGCATATATGAAGAGAGTAAAAAATAGAAGATGACGATTATTATATTAGTATTGACTATAAAATATTTCAATATTAACGTTAAATAAAATACTTCAATGTCAAATTAAGTGTGTTGTGTGTATATATTATATATATATAATATATATATATATAATATATATATATATATATATATATATATGCATATATGAAGAGAGTAAGAAATAGAAGATAACGATTACTATATTAGTATTGACTACTCTAAAATATTTCAATATTAACGTTAAATAAAATACTTCAATGTCAATTAATTTGTGTGTGTATATATATATATATATATATAATATATATATATATAGATAGATAGATAGATAGATAACATTTGAAAAAATATCTTTTATAATTAAAACATTTGTAGTCTCATTATTTCACATTTTCACCAATTTTTTTTAAAATATGTGCAATTTTGCTTGAAATTGGTCAAAGATTTGTTGGAATTGGAAATTTAAACTATGTAGTCTATATAATGCAAGCCTCCAATGAGATTTTCCATATATTCAACCAATTCATCCCAATTAGATGTGCATTCTAGGGCATTCCTTGCGCTCTACATTCTAGGTCATCTCTTGTGCTCAATGTGGATGTGCAATTTAAAAATAAAAATGAATACTCTCTAAATAAATAAATAAAAAGACAATATCACAAATAATAAGAAACAAAATTGAATATGCATGTTAGGTGTGAAGAAGATGTGGTAAAACTATTTCACTTTAAAAGTGAGCTATAAATAACATATTTGGATGTACATATAGTAACTTTATAGATAAAATAACTAAAAGTGCAAAACTTTATATTTTGACTTTTGAATGTGAACAAGATGTATAATTATTATAGGTTATAAGAAAATTTTAGTACAACACTTAATTAGTCTATTTCAATATCTATATTAACTAATTTATTTCCATAACAATTTCATATATATGTATATAGGGAGAAAAAAGTTATAAAAAATGTTAGCCATTATAAAATAGTATAGTTCAAGATACAAAGAAACTATGTAATTGAAAATTAATATTTCTTTAAAACTAATAAGAAAATGCAATTTATTTTAATTCTTAATATAAAATTAATATATAATACATTTAGCATTTAAAAAAATATAAATACCCATAAAAAATCTGATATGAAATATACATAGAAAAAAATTCAATATTATAGTCTATCTATATATATGGGTTAAATAAAAAATTACTATGTATATATTATATAAAATAATTAAAAAAAATTAACATCTCAAGTAATCTCATTATCCCCGGATGCGGGTGACGCTCAGGCATTTATTGAACACCATGCAGATTTATGAGCCTAGGTACTGCCACTTGCAAAGCAGTGTGGCATCCCAAATCCCTATCGCTCGGAGAAGGAATGTTTTTATGGTTGCAAGACAGTGCAGGCCGGCGGCATTAATGAAAGACGTGCTTCAAAGCTAGATGTTAATGGTTATATACATGGCGATTTCCTATGTTCACTCCACCTCCAGCGTTCAGATCTCTGGTTCTAGGTTCTGTTTACAGTTATGGTGTGAGGATAAGCAAGAGCCTATCTTCAGAGGCAAGATTCAGGCTCGCTCGAGTTTGTTCTGGCATCATTTCGAGTTCACCTGCGCTCTCCACAGGGGGATTAGTTCAGTGACTCGTGGTAAGTTGTCTGAGACCTGTGATATCTATATTATCTGTGTTGTCTCTCCGTCTTGTGTTTTAATTGTCTACGCTTACGGGCCTCTGGTTCAATTGGGTCATTCCCGTGGTTCTAGGCCTCGTTTCTTTGATTTCACTGTATCTGTTCCATTGTTTAGTAAAATCAAGCACCATGGGAAGACGATTCGCTCTGGGGACCGCCTTGGCAGTGGCAAGCAGCTTTCTGTTAGCCATCGAGCAAACCCAATGCATTCGCCCATCAACCTCTTCTCCTCTCCTGAGGATCTGCCCCCCCCGAGTCCTCCTCGCAAATCTGTTCCCAATAGTGCCTTTCAAACTACGCATTTTATGTTTTAGAGTAACTTGAATCGGTCTTTGATATATGCTTAGATAACCATTCTTATGTCAGAAGAAGAAAACCAAGTCACCCCTCTGTCCTGCATTGTGCCCAACCCCTCTCGCAGCAGTGAGCGCTCCACGGACGGGGAAATTCAGGGAATTAAGCAGGAGGTTGAGCCTGGTCAGAAGGACCTTCAGCCCCCTGATATCCCTCCTCTGGATGATAGTGTCCCAATTGAGGCGGAAAGAGACGTAGGAACCACCGACTTTGATAAGGCGACGGATGGCAAGGAGCATCTCAGCATAGGTGGTGCATGTCAGGATGCTGAGGAGACTCATGGGGAGGCAGCGGAAGATGATTGACATGGAACACGATATGCCTCTTTTTGTTCTTTGCTGGGTGCTCACATGGCAATCTCCAGACATTTTGCTCTCGGTTCGGCTTGACAGTGTCAACCTCAGGTTTTGGCTTCCCTCTGACGAAGCGTCCGACCTCCTCCCAGACATTTTCTATCAGTTTTGCTTATCTATTTCTCTCTCTGTCTATCAACCTATGTCTAATTGTAGTGGCAATTTGGTTGGCTGTATGTCAATGTTTTCCCCAGTTTCTCACAGTTATGGGGCAATGTTGTAATGTTGATGGCTGTCGGGTTCTTTCTCCTGCAGCCTCAATTCCATGTAAAAATATTTTGAATTTCAGTTAATAGAATTTAGTTGTTGCCGAGAAAAAAAAAAAGTAGACACATTATTCTGCATTTTGGTTTCTTTTCATTTATAGTTTTTAATTAATTTTGTATGAAATCCAAAAATCCAAACATAAGTTGTGTAATCTACCCAATTGAAGTAGGGAAGAAAATTTTCAAAGTGTGAATCTATTTATGCATTCAAAAACCCATTTATAATAAATAAATAACTATATATATGGAGAGAAGGGGACCTATAAGACTTGATCCTCTATATATATGCTAGATCTTTGATTAAGATAGACCTACCTCTATAAAATAATATCAATATATTTCATATAAAAATTCTTGATTTATCCTATATTCATTGCTTAGTATGTATCTCGTCAACCTTAAGTTGATACTTGTCTTTTTAAAAAAAGTCCCACTTTGAGGGAGATGTTTAATTATGTTGTACCAAGTGTCCTTTCAAAAAAATTATTCAATATTTAATAGAAATACAATAAAAAAAACTAAGATGAAGATACATGTTTTACTTTCTCTATCATAAATCTAATATTTAGATGCCTATATGAAATAAAGTAAGTGAAAGTAAAAAGAATAAAAATAAAAATAAAAGTAAAGTAAAAGGTAAAAAAAAAAAAAAATAAAGACCTTATATTTTCACATTTGAGCATGAGAAATTGTATAGAAATATTTAGTGTGTTGCATTAATAAACTTTTTAAAATATTTTAGTACATGACCTGATTAAAGCTTTTAAATATGTACTCTCAACAATTTATTTCAATCTCAAATTCATGAATATGTATATAAAGAGAATGTAAATAAATAAATAAAAAGATTTAGTTCAAAATAATAAAATATTTCAAAGCAACCAATAATTAAAATTAAAAAAACTGAAGTAGAAAGAGATATATAATTCATTTGAATTTTTAGTATCAAATTAATATGTAGCTTTCAAAAAATGATATGATATATATATATATATTATTAAAGAAAACTATGTATAGACTATATAAAGCCATTTAAAAATAATATATTATTAAACTAATTTTTGTAAATTTACTATTTTAAATAATGATTTTTTTTTAGTATATTATTTTGATCAATGTTGTTTGTAATAGAGAAAAGATGTGTTCAAATTACAAATTTAAGTTGTGTAATGTACACTATCTAATTTTCCAAATAAAATTTTAACACATTAAATCTATTTGATAAATTTTAAAAATACAATTTAAACAATAAAGAATATATATATAATATATATATATATATATATATTATATATATAATTTTTAACTGTGATATACAAATATTTTGTTCAATTTTTCCATTTAAAAATAAAAATTGCCTCAAGAAATTTAATTCCTTTGCACTCAGGCTAAAGCCATAATTAAGATATAACTATACCATTTATCATATATTCATTGTTTACCTTCATGATGATGATGATGGTAGTTAACATCAAACATTTCTCTACCAAAACCATATGGTAATTTGTGGATTTAGACTAACTTAATTTGAATTTATAATTATAACATAGATACTTTATAAAATTTAAGCATTCAATTTTACATTTTCTATGATCATTTCAAAATTAAAAAAGATTAACTTAGTGTAAGATTTTATTATGATATTAAATAAATAAAGTAATATGCACATGGTGTACTGCAGGTCTCGCACAAACCTCAACTGGCTCAGTGGCAACGACAACAAAGGCAACTAGCCCTGTGGTAACGACATGCAGGTAGAACCTCATTATGATGCCATTTATAGGTTTTACATTCAGGAAAATTTTGTGCGCCTATTGAAGCATCCCTACAACTAAAGAATCCAACTATGGATTTGCAAATCAAGTTGGACTTCACGTCATATTCACGAAATTTTTGTGAGGGTGAATTGGTCCTTCGTCGCGGAAGTTGTGCAGACGAGAGGATGGACATTTTGCCTACTTCTGCTTGTGCATAAGTGCACCAGTTGTTGATGGCAGCTCGTGAAGAGAAAGTGGAGGCAAGCAACTCGCTGGAGGATTAAGCTTACAGTATCAGGAATATTGTCTCGGGTATAAGCTGAATCTCTCGGACAAGGAAAAGATCTATAAGGTCATTTATGGGAGCCCAGAGTGGCTGGACCGAATTCAGCTGGCGAAGGTGGAGGAAATGAAACACAAGCTTATTCTTCATGACATTTGCGATCATATCATCGCCAGCATGTACGAGAGCCGAAGTTAGAAAAAACGTGAGAGAAATGGATGCTGCTTGAAATGTTGTCAAGCGGCAATGTGTTTTAATCTCACCATAATTACTTCATATTTTTCCTTTAGCTTTTTATTCAAAAGCTTCGTTTTAATTTTTATGACGAAAGTGATATTATGTTTTAATTTAATCAAAATTAAATAAATAAAAATGAGAAAGGTTACTATTTAACTTTTTATTCATATGCTCCGTTTTAATTTTTATGACGGAAGTGACATTACGTATTAATTTAATCAAAATGAAATAAATAAATAAGAGAAAGGTTATTATTCGTCCCTTGGTGGAAGATTTAAAATGAGATAGATTTTTTTTTTTTAAAGAAAGATTCAATAATTAAAGTTTTATCTCTATAGGGGAGTTATGTTTTGGGGTGAATTTTACCGTGGAAACAATGCTATTAACAAGTTAAGATGAGCTAATTTTGCCTAATGGAAAAGAAAGAGGGAGGATATGGTAATTTTAAAAGATGAGTATTTCTGAATTGAGGGTTTCGTAAAGAAATTTATATCAATTATGTATGAATAACAGAATAAGCTAGATAGAAGGTTGGATTGCTGCAATCCTTATTGAGGATAAAAGGTGGGATAAGAAATATGGAAGAAGCTCCATGATATATATAAGAAGAACACTACATCAAACAAAGTGTTCTTCATAAAGAAATTTTATAATCTCAAGATGGAGGGTGCCTCACTTGCTAAACACTTGAATGAATTCAATATTATTTCTAATGAGCTTGGCTATGTTAAAATAATTCTAGATGATGGAATTAGAGTTATTTTGTTAATGTGTTATATGCCAAACAACTCACAAAATCTAATTGTATCCATAAGCACTTTAGCATAAGGTTTGATTATGTCCACAACAATTTAATCAATGAGGAGTTGTGACACAAGTCAATAGTGGAAAACCACGAGGGAGAAGCTCTAGCTCTAGCTCATAGTGGTACGAGAAATGATCAAAGCCGACAAGGGCATTCAAGGTCGAGAGGCTGATCAAATTCAAGGAGGGGTAGGATCATATGCTTTCATTGTTGAAAACTCACGCACATGAAGAAAAAATGTTAAGTGTGGAAGAGAGGACAAGATGATGAGAAACTGGCGAGTACAAATCACAAGTCATCCAGAACAAATGAAGGTGAGGGTAATGTTGTATTCAAAAATTGTGGTATTATTTACTTTTTTAGTAGAAGACGCATGTTTATATACATCTAGTAGTAGCTTTGATTGGATCCTTGATTCTAGGCCATCTCACCATGTAACTCCATGAAAAGATAGTTTTATTGCATATAACCCTTTTGATTTTGGTAGATTGCATTTGGGGAATAATCATTTCTGCAGTATTGTTGGAGTGTGAGATGTCAAGCTCAAGATGAAGGATGGACAAGATATATTGATGAAACAGGTTAGGCATGTACCAGGAATGCGCATGAGTTTGATCTCTATGAGATTACTAGATGATGAAGGATATTACACAAGCTTTGGAAAATGAGTTGGAATGTTAGCAAAGAAGAATTAGTCTTGGTGGCAGGACCCAAGAGAGTAACGTTATATACATTGAAGGCAATGGTAATAAAATCATATTTGGTTGTTGTCACAAAAGAAAGAAATTCAACATATTTGCGGCATAAGTGCTTGGATCACATGAGAGAGAAGAGCTTAAAACTCCTTGTTGGTAAAAATTTATTACGAGGTTTGAAATCCTATAATCTTGATATTTGTGAGCATTTTATATATGGTAGAAAAAAAGGGTTGTCATTCCTTAGAGACGACCATGACAGAAAGAAAAACTTGTTAGAACTGATATACTCATATGTGTTTTCCTTCTTAACATAAAGCCATTAGCAGGACCATCATATTTTGTAACATTTATACATGATGAACCCAGGAAGGTTTGGGTCTACACTATCAAAAGTAAAAATGAAGTGTTTGAAATATTTCAAAAATTGCATGTTGATCTTTAAAGAGAGACTAACAAATTTCTCAAGTGTCTAAGGACAATAAATAATGGAGAATATTGCTCAAATGCATTCAAGGAATATTATAATAAGTTTGGCATAAAGCATGAGAAGATTGTGCATGGTACTCCTCAAAATAATGGTGTTGCAGAAAGGAGGAGTCACACCATTATGGAGAAAGTGAGGAGTATGTTCTCAAATTCTCGTTTGGAGAAGAATTTTTGGCCAAAAACAGTAAGGACAACTTACTATATTATAATTGATCTCCAATTACAGCCTTCAATAGCAGCATCCGTGAAGAATTTTGAACTGGTAAGAAGTTGAATTATTTTCATTTGAAAACCTTTGGATCTGAAGCATTTGTACATATTTCCAAAGAAAACAGAAGTAAGCTTTATGATAAATCTATGAAATGCATTTTTTTGGGATATGCAGATGAAGAATTTGATAATCATCTATGGGATCCACTCAAACATAAAATTATTAGAAGAAGGGATGTTATATTTAATGGGTTGGAGATGTTTAAAATGTTTGTAAGTGATTTGTAGGTCAAGAAAACTATTAACAATGTTTGAATAGCAACATGAAAACATCCCACCAATGCAAGAAAGTGGACAAAATATTCAAGAGTATGAAGGACAATAAGTGGAAAGTGATGAACATCAAGAAGAAGGAACCTTGCAAGAACCTCTATAGGAGATCCAAACTGATAATGCAATACCACAATTGGTTCACACATCTTCTAGGCCTCGTAAGTCTTCACAAAGATATCATCCTTCAAACTATATTTTATTGACTCATGAAGTTAAGCCTTATTGTTTTCAAGAGGCTTGTAAAGTTGAGCACAATAAATAATGGAAAAAGGTGATGGAGGAAGAAAAAAAACTCTTTGCTGGAAAATAAAACTTGGGAATTAGTAAATCTCTCAAAAGGTGGAAAGTACCTACAAAAAAAATGGGTATACAATATTAAGCATGATGGTGATGGAAAGAAGGGGAGTTATAAAGTAAGGTTGGTGATGAGAGGATTTTCTAGAAAATAAGGTATTGACTTCACAGAGATTTTCTCACCTATTGTTAAAATGTCATCCATTAGAGTCATTCTTGGTCTTGTTGTTGCTTTAGACTTAGAATGTGAAAAGTTAGATGTAAAAAAGACTTTCCTTCATGATGAATTGGACGAAGAAATTTATATGGAGCAACCAAAAGGCTTCATAGAGAGAGGCAAGGAAGACGTGGTTGCAGATTGAGTAAGAGACTCTCTAGGTTGAAATAGCGACATCGACAATGGTATAAGAAATTAGATTCATTCATGTTGGAACATGGTTTTCACAAGTTGGAAGTTGGCCATTTTGTCTATATGAAGAGCTATGATCGAGGAAAGTATATTATATTATTGTTATATTTGGATGACATGTTAATTTTTGGGCATGATAAGAATATGGTCAATAGGTTGAAGAAATATTTGAGCAGCAAATTTTCAATGAAGGATTTGGGTCCAATACAACAAATATTACGCACGACAATCATGGGAGACAAGAAACACAAAAGGTGGTGGTTGCCAGAAGAAAAATATAGCAAGAAGGTGCTTGATAGGTTTAATATGAAGGACTCCAAACGAGTTAGTACACCCCTTGCAACTCACTTCAAGGTAAGTACTCAATTATGTCCTAGTGATGATAAGAAGAAGGAAGAAATCAGCAGGATTCCTTATGCTTCAATAGTTGGTAGCTTGATTTATGCCATGGTATGCACACGACGACACATTTCATATTCAGTGGGAGTAGTGAGCGTGTTCCTTCCAAGTCCAGGAAAACAACATTGGAAAGAAGCAAAATGGATATTGAGGTATCTCAAGCTTACTAGTCATTACTATTTATGGTTTGGTTATAGTGAGACTCTGCTTGAAGTGTTTAGAGATGGAGATATGGCTGGAGATATAGACAATAGAATGCCCACTACATATTATTTTATATATTTGTAGGTGCAACAATATCTTTGGTGTCAAGGCTACAAAGAATAATAAGTCTCTCTACAATATAAGCAGAGCACATAGCTACAACAAAAGCTTGAAAAGAAATGTTGTGGATGGAATGATTCTTATGACAGATAGGAATAAAGAAGGAGAAGTATGTATTGTATTGTGATAGTCAAAGTGCCATTCACTTGAAGAAAAACTTGTATTTCACTCAAACACCAAGCACATTGACTTAAGGTACCATTGGATTGGGCATGTGTTGGGGGAACAACAATTATCCTTGGTAAAGATCCATACATATAGGAATGTTGATGATATACTCACTAAAATTCTACAAGGAATTAAACATGAGTTATGTAGAAGTATCATATGACTTTGTGTGATTTGATTCATGACTCCTTGTTTGGCTTTAAGTGGGAGAATGTTAAATGTGAAGCCAAAGAACTAGGTGACACTAACGCGATCATTTATCTTCTCTCCACCTAACCCACCGCCTCCCTAAAAGTTACCACCTATGCCAACCAAAGCCCTCGACTTTTAACTTCATTGTAAAACCATTTATTTTACACGAGAGAATTTGAGAATTTTAGACCTTCTCTCCTCATCTGTAAATTTTAGTGTGAGCAAGAAAACAAGGCAAGGCCTTCCACGTAACAAAAGTTTGTGATTGTTTCTCTCCATTGAGTAATGTTTTAGTTTTCTCGTGTTGTGTGTGAGTTTGTTGTTCCATTCTTTCTCCCGTTATAGTTTTTTCCGCTCAATCCTATCAAGAAGAATCATAAAGTTAATCCCATCAAGAAGAATAATAAAGGTAATTGGATAATGATAGATACCCGATATTTACATTCTACATTGATGGTCATGAATTAAAAGGTATACTTATTTAAGTATTTCTCGTAATTAATTGAAATTATACCCTATAAATTATTTTGTTAAAAGGAAATAGTGAGTGTGTGCTTTAACATTAAAAAATTAAGAATATTTAATCAATTTCCAATGAAATAACATACACTACAACACAATGCATTCCTTAGAAGAAATAGTTAAAAAAATATAAATTTTATGATTTTGAATCAATCTATTAATATTGTGATTATTTTTTGTCAATAGGGTTATATATTTCCACTCCCACTCCCAATGCGTTAAACCTGAAGCCCAATTTCAAAAAAAAATCCGCACCGACCTTGCTGTCCTCACTCGTCTACCGCCCGCGCCACCGATGACAATCTACTATGCGACCTACTTTCTAGTAATGTGGAGACCGATGCCAATCTACTATGCGACCCACTTTGTAGTCATGTATGTGGAATCTACTATGCGACCCACTTTGTAGTCATGTATTCCACATGACAGAATTGGAGAATTCTAGAGTTCGCCATTTATAAATTTGTGATCTCTCATCTACCTTAGACATGCAAGACACTGCAAGGACTTCAAGACACGGCAAGGACTTCGAGTAAAGAAGAAGCCTGTGTTTTATGTTTTTCATTCTTGTTTCTAATCTGTTGTCTATTGTCTTGTGTTGTTTGTGCTTCTTTACGCCTAAGAATTGATATCAGAGCTCAGTTGAGCTGAGACGAAGATTGTAGCTCCATGGAGTTGCATGTGGAGACTGCGCCGTGAATTTTTGCATTAATTTTGGTGAGTTGTTGGAGCGTTGTTGAGAATAGATGTAGAGTCCTGATTACTGTTAGCGATCATGTTGATTCTACATTGGAGACAAGTCAGTCTTGGATTTAGAGCTATTTTGTAAAATTTGATTTCTTTGCGTGAGAATTATCGAGTCAAATACTGTTGCGCGTTGAGCCCGCTATAGGCCTCATGAGTTGGAGTGTGCGCTAACCAGAGTTGTGTAGTGCAGGTCAGAGCAGTCGTCTTGGTGTTTCTCGTAGCAGAGTCTCGATTTTGGGCATTGGTTGTGTCGATATCTCATCTTGTTATTGCTGTTTCGAGGTGTTTTTTCTCCTAATGGCACAGGGAGGAAGCAATGAAATAAGGACAATACATAATCATTGGACTGTTTCATCATAATCATTGCACATTATATTATCTTGAAAAATATACCATATTTTATATTAATTATTTTGAAATATATAGAAAATGGTGAAACATATACAATATGTTGAAATATATCAAAAAGGGTTATATATATTTTTTTGGTGATATTTTTATTTGGGAAGAAGTTCAGAAGTCAAAATATAAATTATTTTTAAAAGGGAGATTAATTTTGACTTTTATTGGTGTAATAATCAAAGTTTTATTTTATAAGAGAAGTCTTATCTTTGGGGGTTAATGTTATTGAGAATGGAGACAACAGTAACTAACATGGAGAAGTTGAGCGAAGCTAATTTTTCCCATCACAGATGGAGGATATAACTATTTTAAAGGATCAAAATTTTCTGATTGAGAGTACAACAAAGAAATTGTCATCGATGACACATGGAGAATGGAATAAGCTAGATAGAAAGGCACTTGCGACAATCCACCAATATCTAGCAAAGAATGTGTATTTCAATGTGTCTAGAGAAAAGACAACATAAGGATTATGGAAGAAGCTCCACGATCTATATGGGAAGAACATGCCACCAAACAAAGTGTTCTTGATGAAGAATCTTTATAATGTGAAGATGGAGGGTAATTTAGTTACCAAGCAATTAAATGAATTCAATATTATTACTGGTCATCTTGTCTCTGTAGAAATCATTCTAGATCATGAAATTAGAGTTATTTTGCTAATGTGTTCTATGTGAGATCATTGGGAAAAATTAATTGTCGCTATAATCATTTCAGCACGTGTAGGGACCCTAAAGTTTGGTGATGTCAGTGGCAATTTAATGATTGATGAATTGCAACGCAAGTCAATTGTAGAAAACTACGGATGAGAAGGTCTAGGTCTAGTTGATCATGGTAGGAAATTGGTCGAGGCCAACAAGGGCGATCAAGATCGAGAGACCAATCAAAATGAAGGAGGCATGGGATAATCTTCTTTCATTGTGGCAAACACAGACACATGAACAAAGAATGCTAAGTATGGAAGGAAGTACAAATGGATCAGAGGTTGACCAATACAAATCATAAGTCTTCTAGCACAAATGAGTGTGAGACTATTGTTGTAGTCAAAGATGGTGATGTGTTATTTACTGTCTCAATATAAGATGCATGTTTATATACATCTAGCAGTGGCTTTGATTGGATATTTGACTCTAGGGCATCTCACCATATAACCCCATGGAATGATATTTTTGTTGCATATAATCCAAGTGATTATGATAGAGTGCATTTGGGGAATAATCATTTTTGCAGTATTGCGGGACAAGATATATTATTGAAACTGGTTAAACATGTACCATAAATGCGCATGAGTTTTATCTCTATGGGACGACTAGATGAAGGATATTCCACAAGATTTTGAAAAAGATGATGGAAAATTAGTAAAGGAACATTGGTCATCGCCAAAGGACATAAGACATGAACATTATACACATTAAAGGCAATGATAGGAAAATAAGATTTGGTTGTTGTCACAAAAGAAATAAATTCAACATATCTGTGGCATAAGAGCTTGGGTCACATGAACGAGAAGGGCTTAAAAATCCTTGTTGGTAAAAATTTATTGCGAGGTTCGAAATTCTACAATCTTGATCTTTGTGAGCATTGCATATATGGCAGACAATGAATTGTTTCATTCCTTAGAGGTTGCCATGATAAAAAGAAAAATTTGTTAGAATTGAAACACTTAGATGTGTTTGGGCTTGTTAACATCAAGTGATTAGGAGGAGCATCATATTTTGTAACATTTATAGATGATGCATCATGGAAGGTTTGGGCCTACACTATGAAAAGTAAAAGTGAAGTGTTTCGAATATTTCAAAAATTCCATGTTGATGTTGAAACATAGACTAACAAATTGCTCAAGCATCTAAGAACAAATAGTGGTGGGGAATATTGCTCAAATGCATTCAGGGAATATTGTAACAAGTTTGACATAAAGCATGAGAAGACTCTTCATTGTACTCCTCAACATAATGGTTTCATGGAAAGGATGAATCACACCATTATGGAAAATATGAGAAGTATGTTCTCAAGTTCTAGTTTGGAGAAACATTTTTGGGAAGAAGATGTAAAGACAACTTGCTACCTTATAAATCAATCTCCAAGTACAACCTTGGATGACGACATTCCTGAAGAAGTTTAGACTGGTAAGAAGTTGAATTATTCTCATTTGAAAATCTTTGGATGTGAAGCATTTGTACATATTGTCAAAGAAAGTAGAACTATGCTAGATGATAAATCTATGGAACACATTTTTCTGGGATATGTGGATGAAGAAGATGGTTAAAGTCTATGGGATCTAGTGAAACATAAAATTATTAGAAAAAGGTGATGTTATATTTAATGAGTCAGAAATGTTTAAGAGGAATGAAGGCAAGCTGGAGGTCAAGAAAGTTATTGATAGGTTTGAAGAGTAGCATGAAAAAATCCCACCAATGGAAGAAAATGGACAACAAATTCAAGAGTAGGAAGGACAACAAGTCGAAAATGATGAACATGAAGAAGAAGGAATATTGTAGGAACCCTTACAGGAGATTCAACCTAATAATGCACCACCACAGTTGGTTCGTGGATCTTCTAGTCCTCATAAGCCTTCACAAAGGTATCCTCCTTCAAACTATATCTTATTAACTGATGAAGGCGAGCCTAATTGTTTTCAGGAAGCTTGTAAAGTTGAGCACAAAAAAGAATGCAAGAAAGTGATGGTGGAAGAAATGAACTCTTTGTTGGAAAATAAAACTTGGGATTTGGTAAATATCCCAAAAGGTATAAAGGCTCTAAAAAACAAATGCGTTTACAAGATTAAGGATGAAGGAGACAAAAACGAGAAGTATAAAGCAAGCTTGGTGGTGAAAGGATTTTCCCAAAAGGAAGTTATTAACTTCACTGAAATTTTCTCAGCTGTTGTTAAGATGTCATTCATTAAAGTCACTCTTGGTCTTGTTGCTTATTTAGACTTAGAATGTGAACAGTTGGATGTAAATACTTCTTTCCTTCATGGCGAATTGGAGAAACAAGTTTATATGGAACAACCATAATGCTTCATAGAAAAAGGGAAAGAAGACCTTTCTTATAGGTTGAAGAAGAGTCTCTATGGGTTGAAGCAAGCCCCTCAACAATGGTACAAGAAATTTTATTCATTCATGTTGGAACATGGTTTTCATAGTCTAGAAGATGACCATTGTGTCCATATCAGGAGGTATGATCAAGTAATATAATATTATTGTTATATGTGGATTACATGTTGATTGTTGGGCATCATAAAAATATGATAAATAGATTGAAGAAGCATTTGGGAAATAAATTTGCAATGAAGGATTTGCATCCAGCATAATAGATATTAGGCATGAGGATCATGCATGATAGGAAAAACAAAAGGTTGTGGTTGTCACAAGAAAAATATATCAAGAAAGTGCTTCATAGGTTTAATATGAAGGATGCTAAGCGAGTTGGTACACCTCTTGCATCTCACTTCAAGATGAGTACTAAGTTATCTCCTACTGTTGAGAAGGAGAAGGAAGAAATGACCATGATTCCTTATGTTTCAACAGTTGGCATCTTGATGTATGCCATGGTATGTACTCGAACAGATATTGCATATTCAATGGGAGTAGTGAGTGGAGAATATTCCTCAAATGAATTGAATGAATATTGTGATAAGTTTGGAATAAAGCATGAGAAGACTGTGCCTGGTAATCCTCAAAATAATGGTGTTGTAGAAAGGATGAGTCACACCATCATTGAGAAAGTAAGGAGTATGTTGTCAAATTCGGGTTTGGAGAAGCATTTTTGGGCAGAAGAAGTAAGGAAAACTTACTATATTATAATCGATCTCCTACTACAGCCTTGGATGGAAGCATTTGTGAAGAATTTTGGATTGGTAAGAAGTTGAATTAGTTTCATTTGAAAACCTTTGGATGTGAAGAATTTGTACATATTTCAAAAGAAAATAGAAGTAAGCTATATGATAAATCTATGAAATGCATTTTTCTTGGGTATGTAGATGAACAATTTGGTTATCATCTATGATATCAAGTCAAACATAAAATTATTAGAAGCAGATATGTTATATTTAATGAGTTAGAGATGTTTAAAAGATTGTAGGTGATTTGTAGGCAATAAAACTATTGACATGTTTGAAGAGAAACATTAAAACATCCCACCAATGAAAGAAAATGGACAACAAATTCAAGAGGAGGAAAGAGAACAAGTGGAAAGTGGTGGAAATCAAGAATAAGGAACCTTGCAGGAATCCGTATAGGAGATTCAAACCGATAATGCACCCCTAGAGTTGGTTTGCAGATCTCCTAAGCCTCGTAAGCCTTGACAAAGATATCCTCCTTTAAACTATATTTTATTGACTGATGAAGTTGAGCCTTATTGGTTTCAAGAGGGTTGTAAAGTTGAGCACAATAAAAAATGGAAAAAAGTAATGGAGGAAGGAAAAACTCTTGGCTGGAAAATAAAACCTAGGAATTAGTAAATCTCCCAAAAGGTGGAAAGTATCTACAAAATAAATGGATATACATGATTAAGCATGAAGGTGATGGAAATAAGTATAGGTTTAAAGAAAGGTTGATAATGAAATGATTTTCTAGAAAATAAGGTATTGACTTCACTAATATTTTCTCACTTGTTGTCAAAATTTCATCCATCAGAGTCATTCTTAGTCTTGTTATTGCTTTAGAGTTAGAATGTGAAAATTTATATGTAGAAACTACTTTCCTTCATGGTGAATTGGACGAAGAAATTTATACAAAGAAACCAGAAGGCTTCATAGAAAGAGGCAACAAAGACCTAGTTTGCAGGTTGAATAAGAGCCTCTATGGGTTGAAATATGCACATCGACAATGCTACAAGAAATTAGATTCCTTCATGTTGGAACATGGTTTTCACAAGTTGGATGCTCACCATTGTGTCTATATCAAGAGCTATGATCAAGGAAAGTATATCATATTATTGTTATATTTGGATGAGATGTTAATTGTTGGGCATGATAAGAATATGGTCAATAGGTTAAAAAAATATTTGGGCAACATTTTTTCAGTTAAGGATTTGGGTCCAATACAAAAAATATTACGCATGAAAATCATGTGTGACGAGAAACACAAAATGTGGTGGTTTCCACAAGGAAAATATATCAATAAGGTGTTTGATAGGTTTATTAGGAAGGATTCCAAACTAGTTAGTAAACCCCTTGCAACTCACTTCAATATGAGTACTAAGTTATGTCCTAGTGATGATAAGGAGAAGGAAGAAATGAGCAGATTCCTTATGCTTCAATAGTTTGTATCTTGATTTATGTCATGGTATGCACACGACCACAAATTACATATTCAATGGCAGTAGTGAGCAAGTTCCTTCCCAGTCCAGGAAAACAACATTGGCAAGAAGTAAAATGGATTTTGTAGTCCCTCTAGGTTACTAGTCATTATTGTTTATGTTTTGGTTATAATGAAACCATGCTTGAAGCATTTAGAGATGCATATATGGATGGATATATGGACACTAGAATGTCCACTATAGATTGTTTTATACATTTGTAGGTGAAACAATATCTTGGGTGTGAAGGCTACAAAGAATAATAGCTCTCTCTATGATAGAGGCGGAGTACATAGCTGCAAAAAAAGCTTGTAAAGAAATGTTGTGGATGCAACAATTCCTAGGAGAGGAATGAAAAACGAAAAGTATGTACTATATTGTGATAGTGAGAGTGCCATTCACTTGATGAAAAACCCGTATTTCACTCAAAAACCAAGCAAATTGACTTAAGGTAACGTTGGATTCGACAAGTGTAGGAGGAAGGATAATTATCTTTTGAAAAGATCCATATAGATAGGAATGTTTCTGATATTCTCACTAGGATTCTATGAAGAAACAAACATGAGTTATGTAGAGACATCGTACGAATTTGTGTGACTTGATTCATGAGTCTTTGTTTGGCTTCAAGTGGGAGAATGTAAAATGTGAAGCCAAAGAGCTTAGGTGACATTGATGCAATCAACTATCTTCTCTCCACCTACCCGACCACCTAGATGGAAGCTACCACACATGCCAACGAGTGCCCTTGACTTCTAACTTCATTAATCAACCATTTATTTCACATGAGAGAATTATAGATTTCTAGAGCTTCTCTTCTCATCTGTAAATTTTAGTGTGAGCAAGGAAACAAGGCAAGGCCTTCCATGTAATAAAAGTATGTGATATTTTTTCTCCATTGCATAATTTTTTATTTCTCTCTTGTTGTCTCTTAGTTTGGTGTTTCGTTGTTTCTCCATTTATAATTTTTTCTGCCCAATCTCATCAAGAAGAACAATGAAGATAATTGGATAATGATAGATCTATTATTGTAATGATTTGATACCCGATATTTACATTCTACATTGATGGTTATTAATTAAAAGGTATACTTATTAAGTATTTCTCATAATTAATTAAAAATATACAATATAAATTATTTTATTTAAAAGACATATTGAGTGTGTGCTTTATTATTTTTTGTCGATAGACTTATATATTTCCACTCTAGATGTGTTTAACGTCTAGTCAAATTAAAAAAAAATCGTCACCGACCTTGCCTCCTCAGCTATCCACTGCCCATGCCACTGACAACAATCTACTATGCCACCCAATGTGTAGTCATGTATTCCACATGACAAAATTGTTGAATTCTAGAGCTTTCCCCATTTATAAATTTGTAATCTCTCCTCTGCCTGAGAAGTGGAAGACAAGGCAAGGCCTTCTAGTAATGAAGAAGCTTTTGTTTTGTTTTTTTTATTATTGTTTATGATCTGTTGTCTCTTGTATTGTGTTGCTTGTGCTTCTTTATGCCTAAGCATTGGTATCAGAGCTCAGGTGAGCTGAGAGGAAGATTGTAACTCCATGGAGTTGCCTGTGGAGATTGCGGCTTAAATTCTTGCATTAAGTTTCGTAAGCTGTTGGAGCATTGTTGAGAAGAAATGCAAAGTCCTCATTACTCTTGGCCATCATGTTGATTCTACATTGGAGAAAACCCAGTTTTGGATTTAGAGCTATTGTTGTAAAAGTTTATTTGCTTTCATGAGAATTATCAAGTCAAATACTATTGTGCATTGAGCCCATGGTAGGCCTTCTAAGTTTGAGTGTACAATAACTAGATTTGTGGAGTTAATGTCATAGTAGTGGATTTTGTGTTTCTTGCTTTAGAGTCTCGATTTTGGAAATTGTCTATGTCAATATATCGTCTTGTTATTGCTGTTTCGAGGTGTTTTTGTCTCTAAATGGCCCAGGGAGGAAGCGGTGCGATAAGGAAAATACATAATCGTTGGAGTGTTTCATCATAATTATTGCATGTTTTATTATCTTGAGACATATACCATATGATATTTTAATTATGTTGAAATATATAGAAAAGGGTGAAACATATACCATATGTCGAAATATATGAAAAAGTGTGATATATTTTTTTTGTGATATTTTTACTTGGGAAGAAGTTAGTTAGTCAAAATATAAATTGTTTTTAAAAGGGAGATTAATTTTGACTTTTGTTGGTGCAATAATTAAAGTTTTATTTTATAAGAGAAGTCTTATTTTTTTGCTATTAATTTTATTGAGAATGGAGACAACAGTAAGTAACATGGAGAATTTGAGCGAGGCTAATTTTTCCCTATGGAAATCATACATGGAGGATATACCGATTTTAAAGGATCAGTATTTTCCAATTGAGGGCATAACAAAGAAAACATCATCGATGACACATGAAGAATGGAATAAGATAGATAGAAAGGGACTTGCGAAAATCCACCAATATCTAGCAAAGAATGTGTATTTCAATGTGTCAAAGAAAAGACAACATAACAATTATGGAAGAAACTCCATGATCTATATGAGAAGAACAGGACATCAAACAAAGTCTTCTTGATGAAGAATATTTATAATATCAAGATGAAGGAGGGTGCTTTAGTTATTGTGCACTTGAATGAGTTCAATATTATTACTAGTGAGCTTGCCTTTATAAAAATAAATCTAGATGATGAAATTAGAGTTATTTTGCTAATGTGTTCTACGCCAAACAATTGGGAAAATTTAAATGTCGCTATAATAATTTAAGCACAGGTAGGGACCCTGAAGCTTCATGATGTCAGTAACAATTTAATGAATGAGGACATGCAACACAAGTAAATTGTAGAAAACTAGGGAAGAGAAGCTCTAGGTCTAGTTGATCATGGTCGGGGAATTGATCGAGTTCGACAAGGGTGATCAAGATCGAGAGGACGATAAAAATAAAGGATGGACGAGATCTTCTCCTTTATTGTGGAAAATGCAGACACATGAACAAATAATGTCGAGTTTGGAAGAATGTACAAAAGAATCAAAGATTAACGAATATAAATTATAGGTCATCGAGCAAGAATGAAGGTGAGACTAATTTTGTAGTCAGAGACAGTGATATGTTATTTATTGTTTCAGTAGAAGATGCATGTTTATATACATCTAGTAGTAGCTTTAATTGAATCTTTGACTCTAGGGAATCTCACTATGTAACCCCATGGGAATATAGTTTTGTTGCAGATAATCCAAGTGATTATGCTAGAGTGCATTTGGGGAATAATCATTTTTGCAATATTGATGGAAAAGATATATTATCGAAATTGGTTAGGCTTGTACCAGAAATTCACATGAGTTTGATCTCCATGGGACGGCTAGATGACAAAGGCTATTCCTCAAGATTTGGAAAAGGAGGCTATAAAATTAGTAAAGGAGCATTGGTCATGGCCAAAGGACTCAAGACAAGAACATTATACACATTGATGGAAACGATAGGAAAATGAGATTTGGTTTTTGTCACGAAAGAAGGAAATTTAGCAGATTTGTGGCATAAGCGCTTGGGTCACATGAGCGAGAAGGGCTTAAGAATTCTTGTTGGTAAAAATTTATTTCCACGTTTGAAATCCTACAATATTGACCTTTGTGATCATTACATATATGGTAGACAAAGAATAATTTCATTCGTTAGAGTTGGCCATGGTAGAAGGAAAAATTTGTTAGAATTGATACACTCAATGTGTGTGGGCCTATTAACATCAAGTCATTACGAGGAGCATCTTGTTTTGTAACATTTATAGATGATTCATTGAGGAATGTTTGGGCTAACCCTATGAAATGTAAAAGCGAAGTGTTTGAAATATTTCAAAAATTCCATGTTCTTGTTGAAAAGGCGACTGAAAAATTGCTCAATTGTCTAAGAACAGAAAATGGTGGAGAATATTGCTCAAATGCATTTAAGGAATATTGTAACAGGTTTGTCATAAAGCATGAGAAGACTTGTCCTAGTACTCCTCAACGCAATGATGTCACGGAAAGGATGAATCACACCATTATGGAGAAGCTGAGAAGTATGTTTTCCAATTCTAGTTTGGAGAAATTTTTTTTGGTAGAAGCTATAAGGACAACTTTCTACCTTATAAATCGATCTCCAAGTACAACCTTGGATGGCGGCATCCATGAAGAAGTTGTGACTAGTAAGAAGTTGAATTATTCTCATTTTAAAATATTTGGATGTGAAGCTTTTGTACATATTCCCAAAGAAAATAGAACTAAGCTAGAAGATAAATATATGAAATGGATTTTTCTTGGTTATGCGGATGAAGAATTTGGTTATTGTCTATGGGATCCAATCAAACATAAAATTATTAGAAGTATGCATTTTATATTTCATGAGTCAGAAATGTTTAAGAGGACTGCACGTGAGTTGGAGGTCGATAAATTTACTGATTGGTTTGAACAACAGCATGAAAACATCCCACCAACGGAAGAAAACAAACAAATTGAAGAGCAGGAAGGACAACAAGTGGAAAGTGATGAACACGAAGAAGAAGGAATATTATAGGAACCTTTACAGGAGATTAACCTCATAATGAACCACCACAATTGGTTCGCAAATCTTCTATTCCTCATAAGCCTTCACATAGGAATCCTCCTTCAAGGTATATGTTATTAACTGATGAAGACGAGCCTAATTGTTTTTGAGAAGCTTGTAAAGTTGAGCACAATAAAGAATGGAATAAAGCGATGGAGGAAGAAATAAGCCCTTTGCTGGAAAAAGAAACTTGGGAGTTGGTAAATCTCCCAAAAGTTAGAAAGTTTGTTCAAAACAAATGGGTTTACAGGATTAATCATGAAGGATATGAAAAGAGGGAGAGGTATAAAGAAACACTGGTGGTGAAAGGATTTTCCGAAAAGGAAGGTATTAACTTCACTAAAATTTTCTCACGTGTTGTTAAAATGTCATTCATCAGAGTCATTCTTAGTCTTGTTGCTGAATTAGAGTTAGAATGTGAACAATTTGATGTAAAGACTAGTTTCTTTCATGGTGAATTGGAGGAAGCAATTTATATGAAACAACCATAAGGGTTCATATAAAATGGCAATGAAGTCCTTATTTGTAGGTTGAAGAAGAGTCCCTATGGGTTGAAACAAGCACCTTGACAATGGTACAAGAAATTTGATTCATTCATGTTGGAACATGGTTTTCACAGGTTGGAAGCTGACCATTGTGTCTATATCAAGAAGTGTGATCAAGGAAAGTATATCATATTATTGTTATATCTCGATGACATGTTGATTGTTGGGCATGATAAAAATATGATTAATGGTTTGAAGAAAGATTTGAGCAGCAAATTTGTAATGAAGGATATGGGTCCAGCACAATAGATATTGGGCATGAGGATCATGCATGATAGGAAAGAAAAAGTTTTGGTTGTCACAAGAAAAATATATCAAGAAGGTGCTTCATAGGTTTAATATGAAGGACGCCAAGCTAGTTGTGACACCCCTTGCAACTCACTTCAAGTCGAGTACTAAGTTATGTCCTGGTGATGACAAGGAGAAGGAAGAAACAAGTAGGATTCCTTATGCTTCAGCAGTTGGCAGCTTGATGTATGCCATGGTATGTACACGACCAAATATTACATATTCAATGAGAGTAGTGAATAGGTTCCTTTCCGATCGAGGAAAACAACATTGACAAGTAGTAAAATGGATTTTGAGGTATCTTAAGGGTACTAGTCATTATTGTTCATGTTTTGGTCATATGATATTATGCTTGAAGGATCTACAAATGCAAATACGGTTGGAGATATTGACACAGAAAGTGCACTACATGTCATTTGTATACATTTTCAGGTGCAACAATATCTTGGGTGTTAAGGCTACACAGAATAGTAGCTCTTTGTACAACAAAGATAGAGTAAATAGCTACAATAGAGGCTTGTAAAGAGATGTTGTGGATACAATGATTCAAAGGAGAGATAGGAATAAATGAGGACACGTATGTGCTATATTTTGATAGTCAGAATGTCATTCACTTTGCTAAAATCCTAGAATTTCACTCAAAAATCAAGCACATTGACTTAAGGTACCATTAGATCTGGCAAGTGTTGGAGAAAAGACAATTATCCTTGGAAAAGATCCATACAGATAAGAACTCTATTGAAATTCTCATGAACATTCTACCAAGAAAATAACATGAGATATGTAGAGGCATGGTAGGACTCGATGTGACTTGATTTAGGATTCTTCATTGGGGTTCAAGTGGGAGAACGTTAAACGTGAAGCCGAATTAGAAAAAGATTTGGCGCTGACCTCGCCATGTGTTGCCCAAGCCACCGATGCAAACTTACTATGCCATCCACTGTGCAATCATGTATTCCATATGACAAAATTGGAGAATTCTAAATTTTCCCTCATCTATAAATTTGTAATCTCTCCTCTGCGTGAGAAATCCAAACCAAAGCAAGGCCTTCCAGTAATGAAGAAGCTTATGTTTTCTGTGTCTTCTATTTTTCATTCTTGTTTGTGATTTCTTGTCTCTTGTCTTGTGTTGTCTATGCTTCTATGTGCCGAAGAGTGTGGATGGAGACATTTTGAATTTTATTTTTTTAATGGATGAACGAGATTAATTGTGAAGCGAATATATTTTGTTTTATTGTGTGTGATGGATAGCTATGATCTTCACGAGTTTGAAGAGTTAGAAATTAATTTCATTAAAATTTAAGCGTTGCCGTATTGGTGCTATTGGTTTGGGTAATCGAAATGATTTGCATTCCCCCATGTATTCTCAACGTGAATTTGTTTATGACGATTACTCCTATATTGCAATGAGGGATATAAAGGCTATGCATTCTCAGCTAAACTATTTAAACATCTCTATTAATTAATTTATTTAAAATCAATTTCATATATATGTACATAGAGAGAAAAAGTTAAAAAATATTAACCTTAATAAAATAGTTTAATATACAAATAATAATATAACAAAGAAATTAAGTAATTGAAAGTAATATTTCCTAAAATTAA
Source organism: Pinus taeda (assembly GCA_000404065.3). NCBI lineage: Eukaryota > Viridiplantae > Streptophyta > Pinopsida > Pinales > Pinaceae > Pinus > Pinus taeda. The sequence goes on from APFE030640373.1 coordinate 46,562, forward strand.
TAAAAAATATAATTATAAAAATATTAATATGAATCAAATTGTTTAATATACAAAGAAATTAAGCAATTATAAGTATTATTTCCTAAAATTATTGAGAGTATAATTTATTTGATTCTTAATATAACAGTAATATACAACATTTAAAAACATATAAATACCCATAAAAAAATTAATATAGATGATACATAAAATATTTCAGTGTGATACTATATACGGGGTTAAATAAAAAAATAAGTATGAATATTATATATAAATCAATTGGAAAACAAATTAATATTTCAAATAATTTAGTAATATAATTTAGTTTAGTTTTCATAATATATATTTTTAATTAACTTTACATGAAATCTAACCACCAGAACATAAATTAACTTAATCTAAACAAATGGCCCAAAGAAAATCCATAATATGAACGAATTTTGTACATAAACCATTTATAATTTATAATATATATAAATTATATAACACCCATATATGGGGCCAAGGGGAGTTACAAATCCTTTTGACAAAATTTTGCACCTAATATTTGATTGTATATATGCTACATGCTTGATTAAGATACATTTAGAGCCATATTAACGTAGAATTCATATTAAAATTAGTAATTTGTCATATATTCATTGTTTACTTTTAATGAAAGGTGTAATCTAACAATTATGCTTTTTTGTCAAGTTATGGAAATTCTAGTCATATTTTCAAAAAATAGACCAACTATTTTTGTAAATCCAAGTAAAAGTTTTTGAACTTCATAATTTTAGGTGTCCTAGAAGTTTTTGATGGTGTTGAATCCACTTCCACCATCAAAAACATAATTCAAACACTGCATCTACAAGATTTTTTTTTTTTTTTTTAATAATCATATCAATTAATGAGGCCTCCTTAGACAATGGTTTATAATATATGGATTGTTTACACTTAATGAAATATCAACCAATTGTAATGTTGCAATTTGAGAGATTTTGTAATTATGAAATGTACTTGTTCTCGACCAAAGTCATATGGCAGTATGTACATTTGCATTATTGATCGCTGCAAAAGGTGAAAGCTTACAGGTTAAATTAATTTGAATTTATTAAGTGGTTTATAATAGATTGATTCTTTACACTTAATGAAATATCAACCAATTGTAATGTTCCAATTTGAGAGATTTTGTAATTATGAAATGTACCTGTTCTCGACCAAAGTCATATGGCAATATGTACATTTGCATTATTGATCGCTGCAAAAGGTGGAAGCTTGCGGGTTAAAATAATTTGAATTTATAATTATAATAAAAATAGTTTATAGCATTTAGTTATTAAATTTTACATATAGTTTATAGATTGTAAGATTTTATTATGATATTAAATAAATAAAATAATATGCACATGGTGTTATGCAGTTATCGAACAAACGTCAACTGTCGCAGTAATAACGACAACAAAAAAAATGATACCGAATACCGTTCCTGCATTTTGCAACAAAGAGGAACAGTCAATGTAATTGGATAATGAGATTTATTATTGCAATAGTTTGATAAGGCAGTAGTCTATAACGCGACTTTTTGAAAGCTTTTCCGGCGGATTTTTTTGGTCAAAATCCGGCAGCAATTCATTGGAATCCCAAGTTTGATAGCTAGTTTCTGCACAATCAATGGCTCCCGGGGGTTTTCCAGGGCGCTGAATCCAAATATGCAGTTAGAAAACCATTTTAACTGCTAAAAATCAAGATTTAACATTATTTCTTCCGCCGGATTCCGTCACCGAAATCTCCAAAAAGTCGCATTATAGACAACTCCTTTGATAAGTTATATTTTCATTTTAGGTGGGTTTTTTGAATTAAAGGGTATATTTTTATATAGTAGTTTAGTTAGTTTTACAAAATAGCACAATTATATTAATAAAATGTGGTTGATATAGGTAGTGGTGAATAAATCTAATATGTAAAATTAATATATTAATATGGTTATTAATTAAATAATTGTTTAATTAAATTTGTCAATATAAATATTGTTGATTATTAATAGTAAATAATTTATTTCATTATTAAAATAATTAATTCAATTAATTAATTAATAATTATCCAAATAAACAGTAAATAATAATGGTTAACAATGATTGACAATGGTTTGCTAGGATTAACCATTGTTGACCATGATTGATATTATAAACCCAGGGGATTAATACTAAAACTCGCAGGAATTATGAACCCAAGTGAATAATATTAAGCCCAAGGTATATAAGCCCTAAGATAAATATTGTAAACACTAAAATAAACATGGTTCACCATGGTTGGCTAGTATTTACCAGGGTTGACCCTCAATGACATTATAAACCCAATGAATTGTTATTATGAACCTAAGGGAATAATAAAACAAAAGAGTTAATACTAAAACCCGAAGGGATTATGAACCCAAGGGAATATTATTGACCCCAAGGAACTAATATTATAGACCCAAGTTATATAAACCCTAAGATAAATATTGTAAACACTAAAATAAACATGGTTGACAATGGTGGATTTTCATATAAAGACAATCATTGTAACAATCTGACGTTGAACCATGCTTGATTTTCATATCAAAACAATTTTTGTCACAGTGTGACATTCGACCATGGTTGAGCATGATTGACCATGGATGAGCATCTTTGACTTTATAAAGCATGGTTGACTATGATTGACGAAGGTTGACCATGACCGATCATCAATGAGTATGATTATCATATTGAGACGATCATTGTCATAATGCAACATTGAACCATGGTTGAGACAATGATTGATTTTCATATTGAAACAATCTTTGTCATAATGTGACATTGGACAATGGTTGATTGTGGTTACCCATGGTTGACCAAAATTGAATAATATTAAACCAAAAGGACTAATATTATGAAGCTGAGATATATACACCCTAAGATCAATATTATAGACACTAAAATAAACATGGTTGACTATGGTTGATTTTCACATTAAGGCAATCCTTGTCACAATGTGACATTGGACCATGGTTGACAATTATTTACCATGTTTGATTTTCAGTTTTGAGAGAATCTTTCTCACAATGTGACATTGGACCATGGTTGACCATGATTGATGATAGTTCACGAGATTGATTTTGATATTAGACAATTTGCATCAAAATGTGATGTTGGAGCAAGGTTAACCACGGTTGTCACAATGTCACATTGGACCATAGGGACTAATATTATAAACCCAAGGTATATAAATCGTAAGATAAATATTGTAAACACTAAAATAAACATGGTTGACCAAGGTTTATTTTCATATAAAGATAATCTTTGTCACAATGTGATGCTAGGCCACAGTTTACCATGCTTAAGCATTGGTTGATTTTCATATAAGACAATTTCTGTCACAATGCAACATTTGACCTTCATTGAGCATGATTGACCATGCATGACCATGTTTGACTTTATAAATCATGGTTGACCATGCTTGACCATGGTTGACCATGATTGACATCACTGACTATAATTATCATATTGAGACAATGATTGATTTTCATATTGAAACAATAATTGTCACAATGCGACATGGACAATGGTTGACCCTAATTAACCATGGTTGACCATAATTGATTTTATAAAACATGGTTAACCTTTGTTGAATAATATTAAACCAAAGGGACTAATATTATAAAGCCAAGGTATGTAAACCCTAAGGTAATTATTATAAACACTAAAATAAACATTGTTGACCATGATTGATTTTCATATTGAGACAATCCTTGTCACAATGTGATGTTGTACCATGGTTTACTGTGCTTGACCATGATTCATTTTCAAATTGAGATAACATTTCTTATAATGTAACATTGGACCATGGTTGACCATGATTGATGATGGTTAAAGATGGTTGATTTTCATATTGAGATAATATGTGCTAGAATTGCGATGTTGGACCAAGGTTGACAATGGTTGTCGCAATGTGATGTTGGACCATGAGATAGTCTTTGACACAATGTGACCATGGCTATTGACCATGGTTGAGCATGGTCGATTTTCATATTGAGACAATCTTTCTCGAAATACGACATTTGACCATGGTTGACGAGGCTTGACCATGGTTCCCTATGATTGACCATCATTGATCTTGATAGATATTATAAACCAAAGGGAATAATAAGCAAAGGGATTGATATTATAAACATAAGGGATTAATACTACAACCCCAAGGGATTATGAATCTAAGTGAATAATATTAAACCAAGGGACTAATATTATAAAGCCAAGGTATATAAACCCTCAGATAAATATTGTAAACACTAAAATAAACATGGTTTTCCATGATTGGCAATGGTTGGGTATGATTGCCCATGGTTAAACATGGTTGATATTATAAATCGAAGGGATTGTTATTAATAATTTCCATGGTAAAATGAGGGTAAATCTCCATACTTAAGAATCTCCATGGTAAAGTGGGAGAGAATCTTTGTAGTTAAAAATCTTGTTAAATGTTTTTTTAAATCTAATTTTTTTAAATCATATATTAATTCTTTTTGTAATAATAATAATAATAATAATAATAATAATAATAGAGTTATAATTTTGTTAACCTCGATGAATTTTATAGTCTCCAAAATGTGAAATTTTTCATGAGGTAAATATTTAGTTTTCTTTTTGTCATAAGTTGATCTTTATCATCATTTATGAGCCATTTAATTTATATCATTATGCTAATGTATATATTTCATTTTACTATATGTTAGTAGCATATTTTATGTATAGAATCCCATGACCTCCCACATTAACATTTCCTTCCCATTATGAAAAAATCTAGTCTGCAATGGCACACTAAGGAACTAGGGTTCCTGTTAAAACCATAGATGGCACATAGCTTGAACCTGTAGTCTTCCAAGCTCAGTCAAAAACATTGTGAGCACTAGCATTGTAGTTCTGAGTGGAAGGCATAATGAACAATCCAATGGGGGAGGCATCACCGCCTCCCCCCAAAACTAATATTGCAGAAAACCCAACAGAGATTGGAACAGAGAATCTAGAGAAGTCTGAGGCATGGCCTGCGCAGCAGACATAGAAGAATGAACAAGAAAATATGGTACAAGAGACAGAGGACAAACAAGAAACATCATGTGAAATGAAGAAAGACTCATCGCCAACATGCAAATCCATTGCTACAGAAAGGGCCAAGATTGGGCTACCTAGGCATAGAATTAATGTGCAAATACAATATATGAAAGATCACGCACTGATCGACAATTTTATAGGATTCTAGCCGATTGAAAAAGCCCTAGAAGGCTAGATAATTTTTAAGTGGAAGCCCAAAGGTCATGTAACTCTAAAGCTGGGCCCTAAAGGCTTCTTCACAACCTCTTTCAACTACCTTGAAGATAGAAACAGGGTACTAGATGGAGGACCCTACTTATTCAACGCAACAGGCCTTTATCTACGAGACTGGGTAGAAAGATTTAACCCTAACAAATTAGACTTCAGTTGGGCACCAGTCTCGATTCGCATGTACTCACTTGCACTAGAATACTAGGAAGAGGATTCTCTAAAAGCCATCGGAAATGGTTTAGGGGAGTTCATTAAGGCTGCGGAGGAAACTAAGCTTAGAAGATACACTTCATAAGCATGGATCTGCGTCTACATGAAGTTGGGCCTTGCTCTACCAGACACGGTAAGTCTACTGCACGATGACTTTGAATGGATTCAACCCTTGATTATGAACATGTACCCTTTCGTTGCAGGAGATGCCATGCTCACAGTCACCTCTTTCGTGACTGTCCGTTAAACATTCCACCTAGAATCATAGAAACTGGAAACAAATCTGATTCCAATGGATTCACGAAGGTAGCCAGTCGGAAAAGGCATACTAAAAAACCCCCCTCAGCACCCGAAAACACTGTTCCAACCTCTGACTTGCCGTCCTCAAGCAACAACTTTAATATCTTGACAAATCCGGAACAGCCTGAATCAGATACGCCCACGCCAGCAAAGAAAAGCACAGATCCACACAATCATACATCCACAATTCCTACCCACTCCAAAGCCACTCATCCTTTGCATATCATCTCCTCTAAAAAGCCCGCCTCAGATCTGCAAAACAACACCAACCCTGTTCAACACAAAGTACAATGGTCCGAAAAGATAATGGAAATTGATGATACTGAGGCAGAACCTACTCAGTCTGTCACTCGAGAGGAAGAAGGCAATCAACAAAGATCAATGGGAGAAGAACTAGAAAGATTTGATCTCGGGGAAATAGACATTTTCAGTCTTGAGAAATCTTGCAAAAGGAAGGAGTTCAACACAATAACGGAAAGACAATTGGAGAATCTGGAAGTAGTGATCACACGAATGCATCAACATAACACTTTGGGCATAAAACAAGGAGGCCAATGGGATGGAAAACATATCATCAAAGAGGGGAAGAAAAGAGGCAGGAAGACAGACTTACAAAGCACCATTTTAATTGGGGAAATGCTTGTGGAATCGGGTAGATGCTCTAAGTAGACCAAATATTATCAGTCCCTACCTACTAGTCAAGCATGAAGCTAATCTCATGGAATGTAGGAGGACTTAACGGTCTCGAGAAGTACAGAATGATGAAGAACATGATTCAGAAAGAACAACTATACATTATATTCATGCAAGAAACAAATTGTAGCTCCAGTACTTTAGAATCCATACTTTCTAAAGCCTTGGCAGCATGTCAAACAGTTACAATTGATGCAACAGATGCCTCGGGAGGGTTAGCCATATCTTGGAACACCCAACAGGTTTCAATAAAAAATTTCTATGCCTCACATCACTTCATACATGCAATGTTCCACCTAATTGGCACCAACATGCATGGGCATTTAACCAAAGTTTACTTTCCACAGGAAAGTACACAAAAACTTAAGCTATTAGAAACATTGGAAATTCTCAATGCTACAAGAACTCATCCACTCCAGTTAATAGGTGGCAACTTCAATATGATCACACAGCTGGAGGAAAAATTGGGGGGTAGAATAAAACTGGAAAAAGAAAGCAATGACTTCAAAGTCTATATTCAACAAAATAGACTAACAGATTTACCTTTTGATGATGGCATCTTTACCTGGAACAACAAGAGTTCTGTCACTCAGCAAATCGCATCCAGGTTGGACAAATTTCTAATTTCAGACAACTTCGTCCATCTTGGTGGCAACATATGTGCTTCAATGCTACCCCTAGTTGGATCAAATCATTGGCCCATCTCTCTGCAATGGAAAAATCCAGGAAACTCAAACAGAAAACCCTCCAAGTTTGAAGCTTTTTGGCTCACCCACCTTGAGTTTAATACGATAGTCAAAACAGCGTGGGAAAGTTTCATACCCAATGGAGGCTCTCTCATGTACCAATTCCAACAAAGATTGAAGCATATTAAAAAACAAATCAAAAACTAGAACTATACAATCTTTGGCAACATTTTTGAAGAGAAAAAAGTGCTTGAGTAGAGCATGGTAGAGCTACAGCAAAAGATCATCCTAGAAGGTAGAAAACGGGAGCATGCCAAACAAGAAAAAATACTAATAACACAACTAGATGAAAGAGGTAGATAAGCAGAAATGATATAGAGACAGAAGTCAAGAATCAGATGGTTGAAAGAAGGGGAACAAAATACCAAGTTTTTTCACCATACAACCACACAATGAAGAATGAATAACACAATCTCTCACATTCAAAATTCACAGGGCGACAAAATGGAGAAACAAGAAGATATAGAGGAAGAGCTCACCAATCACCTCAAAATTGTTCATCAAGAGCAACACACAGATAGAAAGAAAGCAATCAATGAAATACTAAAGCGTATTCTTAAACTCATCACAGAGGAGCATAATCAACTTCTGTTAAGACTAGTCACCATCTTGGAGGTCGAAGAGGCTTCAAAACAATTGAAGGCTAGGAAAGCGCTGGGTCGTGACGGCTTCACATCCAACTTTTACCACCACTTCTGGGATTTAATCAAAGTAGATGTCTGGAATGTGGTAGAAGAATATAGAGCCATGCACTGGTTACTCCCTTCGCTCAATGCAACCTTCATTTCCCTTATTCCTAAAGTTTCTCAACCAAGCACTCTTGAGAAGTTTAGGCCTATTTCCCTCTGCAATGTTATCTAAAAGAGTATCTCGAAATTCATAGCCAATTCCTCAAATCGATCCTCCCTCTTCTCATCTCCCTAGAGCAATCTAGGTATGCAAAAGGTCGCCAAATTTTGGATGGCATTATTCTTACTCAAGAAACCATCCACTCTCTCAAAAAAAGCAAACCGGCTGGAATGCTATTGAAAATTGACCTTTCCAAAGACTTTGATAAGCTTAGCTCGACATACATAAAGAGTGTGCTAACAGCCTCCAGATTCAGCCCGACCTGGGTAAGGTGGATAATGACCCTTGTTCCCTCTCCGCTATGCTCTGTTCTTGTTAATGGTATCCCCTCTAAACCATATCACTCGTCAAGGGGAATTCGTCAAGGGGACCCTCTGTCCGCATTTCTTTTCATCATTATGGCTGAGGGTCTTGGCTGTCTCATAAAGCATTCTGCTCATTTTCATGATCTTAGAGGTCTCTCTGTCCATGGCTCCACCACTATTACACATCAACAATTCGTTGATGACAATATTCTCTTTGGTCACCTCTCTATTAATGAAGCTAGGACCTTCAAAGTACTTCTAGACACTTTCTCAACAGGTTCAGGCACAACCATCAATACCACCAAATATCAATTTTTTTCTTCAACAACCCTATTGCCACCCAAAGAATCATTGCTCGAATCATTGGTTTCCCTCAAGCCAAGCTTCCTTCTAAATATTTAGGAGCACCACTCATAGCTTCCACCTTAAAGCATGTTTCCTGGCATCAACTCTTATAGAAAATGGACAGTCGACTCCAGTCTTGGACTCATAGGACTCTCAACATGGCAAGCAGATTAGTCTTGATTAAAGGAGTCCTACAATCCATGCCCCTATATTTGTTCTCAGTACTTGCTGCACTGAAATGGATTCTAAAGAGAATTAGGAATCTCCAACGCAATTTCCTATGGGGTTCTATAGGACAAAATAGAAAATGGGCCTTGGTCAAATGGGAAAATGTTTGCATGATCAACAACATAGCAAAAGGGTAAGGGGAATTTGGCTTTGATGGTTCTATGGAACACTCTGCAACGCACTCACAGCAGTAAAAAGAGCGAAACCCTAGGCGCCGCCGCACGGACCTTCTGCGCTTGCCATAGCAGGTTTGGTCACTGACCATCCTATGGCAGATGCTGCAGAAGGGGAGCGCCCTGCATCCCCTCCATTGGAGACACCCAACAACAACAACAAGACAAACCTGACAAAGAATCTGCAACATGCAAAGGCAGACCTAGAAACAGCGAAAGACAACACACGAATGCTACAAGAACATCCGGACCCAAAACAAAGTACTGAAGAAGAAGCAAGCGACAGTAGACCCAATGCATCGAAGGCAGCTCAACCCAAGGTCACCTCTGCAACCTGCATTCCAAAAGCTGCAGAATCGATCAAGATCGAGCTACCAAGCCACCACATCAATGAGGAAATCTAATTCATGCAGGACCATGCACTTATTGGAAAGTTCTTGGGATTCTGGCCCACAGAAAGAGCCCTGAACGGTTGGATAGCTTCAAAATGGAAGCCCAAAGGACAAGTGACTCTACAACTGGGTCCAAAAGGCTTCTTCACAGCCATTTTCAACTGCATAGAAGACAAAACCAGAATATTCGACGGAGGACCGTACTTCTTCAACTCTTCGGGCCTGTATCTAACGGAATGGAAACCACGATTCAGTCCTCACAAAGAGGATTTCAGCTGGGCCCCTGTTTGGATCAGAATGTACTCCCTACCCGTAGAGTACTGGAGAGAAGAAACATTGGAAGGCATAGGCAACAAGTTGGGGACCTTCATCAAGGTTGCAACTGAAACCAAGATGCGCAAATATACCTCATATGCCAGAATCTGCGTTCAAATGCACCTCACCAAGACCCTAGCAGCTACGGTAAGTCTCTTTCACGATGACTATGAATGGAAGCAGCCTATAGATTATGAGCATATACCTTTTCGCTGTAGGAAATGTCATAAACATGGCCATCTCTTCCGGGACTGTCCATTAAATGTGCAGCCCAAGTCCTCTCCCAATGAAACCACCACTGACCCTGAAGGCTTTACAAAAATTCTCAATCGCCGTCGACATGCAAGGAAACACCAAGCTAATCCGCCTCCGCCCCAATCCTCTAAGGCGCACCCCAATAACCGCTTCTCTGCCTTAGATTCTCTCGACCCGCAATCTAGCCCCAATGCCGCTAACCCTGACTCTCTGCATCCATCTCCGCCCTCTCACAAGCAAGTCAATACCCCTTCATCCTCTGCTCTAGCCCCCTCCAAAACTATTGATCCTCCCTCTGCTAAAAAAGTTGCCTCTGCTTCAGACCTGGATATCCAATATACCTGCAAAGGAAAATCTTTGCTAAATGAATCCACACAAGCTACAGACATGGATCTTGATGCAGCCTTAGCCCTAAGCCTCCATGAAGAAGCCATGGAAGACACCATTTTAGACATCTCAGCCCCTGATAACATGGAGGAAGATCGCGAAGATGTTGATCTAGAAGAGTTCAACATCTCCAAGCTTGATATCTCCAAATTGGAAACAGCGTGTCAGCAAAAAGATTACACCTTAATCCCTCCTTGGCAAATAGACAAAATTGAAGGAGTCCTAACAAGGGTTCAACATCATAAAAGCCTGGGCATTCAAGGAGGAAGTCAATGGGATGGAAGGAAAATCCTTAAAGAAACAAAGAAACGAGGCAGAAAAACAGACCTACAGAGAACAATAGCAGTGGGGGTAATCCTCATGAACTCGGGGCAATTCCCCAAGTTGACCAGGTTCTTCAAACCCAAAGCGCAATCTCCATGAAGCTAATCTCATGGAATGTAAGAGGACTCAACAGTCCCTCGAAACACAGAATGATAAAAAATTTAACTATGCAAGAAAAACTAGCAATCGTCTTTCTTCAAGAAACAAAATGCAGCAGCACCACAATAGATAGATTCAACAATAAAGCCTGGGCGGGCAGTAGTTCAATCTCAGTAAATGCATCAGGGGCTTCAGGCGGTCTCTCCATTCTATGGAACCCACAGATCGTCTCTCTGGATAATTTCCATGCCACGCAGCACCTCATACAGGCAACTTTCCACCTCATTGGCACCCAAATCCATGGGCATCTCACCAATGTGTATTTCCCGCAATCAATTCAGCAAAAATTGGACCTCTTGGAAACAATCTCCCTTCTCAATGAACAAAGACGATATCCTTTATGGATAGGAGGAGGAGATTTCAACATTATAAAATCCATGGAAGAGAAGCAAGGGGGGCGTACCAGGCTCGACAGTGATAGCAACGGCTTCAAACACTTCATACACAACAACTGATTAATGGATGTATGTACCTCCAATGGTATACATACATGGTCGAACAAGCGCAAAGGAGTTCACTATATTGCCTCTCGATTAGACCGGTTTTTAATCTCTGATAATGCCATCCACCTCGGAGGCGACTTCAGTGCAGCCATCATACCTCAGGGAGGCTCGGATCATTGGCCTGTTCTTCTACACTGGTCCCGCCCAAGCAACTGCAGCAACAGACCCTTCCGTTTTGAGGCCTTTTGGCTCTTAGATACCCGATTCAAAGAAGTGGTCAATCAAGCCTGGAAATCTTTCAACCCACCGGCAGGAGCCAAAATGTACCAGTTCCAGCAAAAACTGAAACATCTGAAGCAAACGCTCAAAATCTGGAACCGAACTCATTTTGGTAATATACAGGAAAGCAAACAAAAATTGGAACAACAAATGAAAGCCTTGCAACAAACTTTCATTTTGGAAGGCCGCACAGAAGAGCAAAGCCAACAGGAGCAGATCCTCTGGAATCAAATTGAAGAACGTCAAAAACAAGAGGAAATTCTATGGCGACAAAAGTCTAGAATAAGCTGGCTTAGAGAAGGCGAAAAAAATACAAAATTCTTCCACAGATCCACCATCCAAAGGCGCATGCACAACAAAATTATCTTTGTTGAAAACCAGCAAGGTGAAAGAGTAGAGGATCATGAAGGTATGGAGAAAGAATTCACTGGATACTTCAAGGACATCCTACAGGAACCCAACGGTAATAGGGATGAGGCAATCAAGGAAATCACCCAGCACATCCCGAAAATCATCAACGATGATCATAATACTCAGTTGCTTCAGCCAGTCTCAACAAAGGAAGTAGAAGAGGCAATGGCTCAGCTCAAAGATGGCAAAGCACCAGGGCCAGATGGATTCACCGCCAATTTCTTCCACGAATTCTGGGATCTAATCAAAACTGAAGTATGGGAGCTGGTGGAAGAATCCCGTAGCATGCATTGGGTCCTCCCATCCTTAAACTCAACCTTCATAGCATTGGTCCCCAAAGAAGCGACATCAACCAAACCTGAAAAGTACAGGCCAATAGCGCTCTGTAATGTTATTTACAAACTCATCTCAAAAGTTATCTCCAACCGCCTCAAACCGCTATTACCTCTACTCATCTCTCCAGAACAGACAGGGTATGTTGAAGGCAGACAAATCATGGACGGCATAATTCTCTCAAATGAAGTCATCCATTCTTTAAAGATACTCAAAAAACCAGGTATGCTTCTCAAACTCGATCTCTCCAAAGCTTTTGACAAGTTAAGTTGGAATTATATTCACAAAATGCTGCTCGCATTTGGCTTTAATGCAACCTGGACAAGATGGATCATGAGCCTCATTACTTCCCCCTGTTTTTCTGTCCTATTGAATGGCTCTCCCTCACCTCCTTTCTATCCCACTCGAGGAATCAGACAGGGGGATCCCTTGTCTCCTTTCCTCTTTGTTCTCATGGCTGAAGGCCTCAGCAGGCTGCTTAAATCAGCTGTTTCCTCTCAGTTTCTCAAAGGCATATCCTTGCATGGACGTACTCCTCAAACGCATCAGCAATTTGTTGATGATACTATGCTTTTTGGTCATCCTTCAGTTAAAGAAGCCACTGCTTTCAACTCTCTTCTATCCCTTTTTCCTGAAGCCTCTGGCACCTCCATCAACGCTGCAAAATCCCAGCTCTTTTTCTTCAATACTCCCCCCCTACTCAAAGGACCATCGCCCGAATTTTGGGATTTACAATCTCCCACCTGCCCTCCAAATACCTGGGTGCCCCCCTTTCTGATTTAGCAAACAAGCAAGTATCATGGAGAACACTGCTGGACAAATTGGATTCAAAGCTTTCTTCATGGACCTTCAGAGCACTAAATCTGGCAGGTAGGCTCGTTCTTATCAAATCAGTCTTACAAGCAATGCCGCTTTATCTCTTCTCCATTTTAGCAGCTCCAAAAGGTGTTCTTAAGGCGATACGCAATCTCCAAAGAAACTTTCTCTGGGGATCTACTAGTCAGAACAGGAAATGGGCCCTCGTCAAATGGACAGAGGTGTGCAAAACCAAATCAGAGGGAGGGCTCGGTCTTCGGGATCCGCTGCATAGCAACAACACAATGGGAGCAAAAATCTGGTGGAACTGGGTCACCAAGCCCAACATCCCCTGGACCCAACTTTGGCAAGCCAAATACGCCAGAGGCAGTCAGTGGAGTGATCTAATCCGGATCAATCCCACTTCACAGGGATCACTTATCTGGAACAATGCAAAACAGCAAAGCAGTTTCATTCAAGAACATAGTTTCTGGGAGATTCATTCAGGCAAAACTGCCAGATTCTGGAACGACTCTTGGCAGCAACTCCCTAAATTGGCAGATTTATTCCACAGACCTCTTTGGCAGATCCAAATGAATCAAGGAAGCATCCCATTGGTTCATCAATACTGGCAGCCCTCTCCAACCCATGATTATCAAACTTGGAAACCGGCACGACTCTGGCAAATAGACTGGCAGGGGGAAGCATATACAGATATTGATCAGGAACTCAACCAAAGGAAAATTCGCATCTCCCACCAACAGGACAAACTCCGATGGGGCTACACGACCAAAGGCACCTTCACAACGAAAGAAGCTCATCATCTGCGCTACTCCAACGGTCAAGCGGACAAGGATCAACTCTGGGAAAAAGTCTGGCAAGCAGAGTTATGGCCCAAAATCTCCACCTTTCTTTGGTTACTTAGCAAAAAACGCATTCTCACCTGGGACAATCTCATCAAAAGAGGTTTTATAGGGCCGTCCAGATGCCCAAACTGCAATAAAAACTGTGAAACTATCTACCATCTTCTAGAAGAATGCACATTAGCAAAGAAAATCTGGCAGAAAGTCGAACACTGTAACGAGAAGGCACACCCCAGAATGGCAGATATAACAGCAAACATAAGAACCTGGGCAAAAAACCCGTTTAAAAGCAGGGTCCTCAATTCCTTATGGAACATCCTACCTGGCTTTCTCTACTGGTCCCTCTGGAAGGAACGCAATCACAGAATCTTCAACAGCAAAGCCAGATCTATAGACGACCTCTGGATCAGTCTCAGAAAAAACATTCAAGAAACTTTAGCCATTAGAGCTTGGAAAGATGAGGACTGGCCAGAAAGCCATCAGGAACAAATCATATTGAAGAATTGGAATCTGGAATTCAAGTCACCAATCACTGCCACCATCACACCTCCCACCAGATCTGCATCTCCCTCCTCTTGGTCCCCTCCTGCACCTAACTCCTTCAAGTTGAACTTCGATGGAGCGGCCAAAGGAAACCCCGGTCCGGCAGGATACGGAGGAATTATACGCAATTACAAGGGAGAATCAATGCAAGTATATTATGGCACAATGGGCTCAGATACCAACAACGCTGCGGAGCTAGAGGGTCTTTGGAAAGGAATATGCCTAGCCGACCAGAACCACCTTTACCCTCTGGAAGTAGAAGGCGATTCTCTGATTTTAATAGCAATGGCTAAACGAATACAAGCAGGAGCTAAAGCAGTCAAGGTTGCTAAAAGCTGGCGATTGCTAAGCCGTTTGGAAGATCTGGAGGAAAAGCTTCATACAGCCCTCAATATCTCCTTCCATCATGTTAGGAGAACAGCCAACAAGGTTGCAGATCGATTAGCAAATCAAGGGGTGTCACAGTCGACACCATACTTTTCAGGCTTCCTAAATACAGTTGACAATGCTCAACTCAAACAAGACTGCATCTCTTTGGTGCAAAAAGACCTTCCCTCCCCGGATGCGGGTGATAGAATGGAGTAAATGGCAGGTGAGGTGCTGCGTGGCAAGTCACATGGGCAGATGTCAGCCCGGACAAGCCACCACACACCAACAAGCCAGGACCATAAATGCGCAGGGGAGCTCAGGTCAGGCGTTCGTCCGCTCGGCCTCAAACGAACTTATGAAGACACAGACATTCTTGGGGAAGGCTGCCAGGGTTCAGGCGCCATTTAATGCACCTCCAGGTCAGAAAATCATGGCGCTCTATAAGAGTGTGGTTCTCCCGCACTATGCGCAGAGACATGAGCAGGTTTTGAGAGCTCCAGAGCATACTCTGGCCGCGTGTAGAATTTCAGCAGAGGTGCAGGTGAGGGTTTTAGGCATGTCTGGCGAACGCAGAGGGCCGAGGGGCAGGGGCGGTTCTCGGGGTCGTCCTCCAACACAGAAGAGAGCCACTCCACCAGCTTCCTCTGATGATGACCCTCTGGTTCATGGCAGCAACCTGCATCGAGCCATTAGTCGGCAAATAAGCCAGGAACGAGGAGAACCCCGGGATTGTGGGCATTTGGAGCATCCTGCGATTAAATATCGCATACCCTGCACTCTGGAGCACAATACGTTGATTGTATCCGTCACAGTGGAGCACTGCAGTGACGTTCGCCGGCCACGGGAAGGTCGGACGGTGCCCAGGGTGGACATGGAGGTGCCCAAGGTGGATTTTCGGTACCCTCCTCATACAGAGGAAGCCGGAACTTCGACAATGCAGCCTGCCAGGACGCCGGAAGGAGGAATTCAACCAGCTACGGAGGAAGAAAAAAAAGAACCATGGCTAGTGACGGAGGATGAGCCGTATGAGACAGACGAAGAATAATGTTGCAGCCCTCTCGGTTCTCTGTTCATCCCTTCTCAGTCTTTTTCCAAGTGTCGGCATATCTGCGTGTCTATGTGTCTGTATTAATCCATGTGTCACTGCAAGTCCATGTGTCAATGTGTCACTGTAAGTCGAATATGACAGTCTACGTGTATTTGTGTCAATTGTCCACCGTGTTGGCTGAAATGCCTACTGTGTCGATTTAAAGTCGCTTCGGCAATCTGGTTAGGAATGGTCATTTTTACAGATAATCCTGAGAATTCTCCACGGAGATTCAAGGCCTCGGCCTGGTGTAATTTTGATGTAATGCTTCAGTTTTTGTAATATAATTAGAATAGTTTTACGCAGAAAAAAATAACAACATAGCAATATCTTGATGGGAGCCAGAATATGGTGGCAATGGGTCTCTGGTCCACAGAAGCCATGGGTGCAACTATGGACAGCAAAGTATGCCAACAACTGACCGCAACAAGAACTAATAAGGATAACTACCATGCCCAAAGGATCTTTAATTTGGAATGTGGCCAAGCAACACAAATACATCATCCATCAACATAGCTTATGGGAGATAAGGGATGGGAGAACAACACGTTTTTGGACAGATTCCTGGCAACAGAGACCCAAAATTGCAGTACTCATAACAAGCACAAATCATAATAGAAATGGCATTTATCAAGAGAACACTATAGCACATTACGGGAATCCTAGCAATACACAGGGATTCAGGCAATGGAAACCAGTGGAGAAAATAGTACAGCAAGAAGGAGAAGCTTACAGCATGGAGATACACAAAGAGCTTACCAATAGGAAAATTAAAGTTAATAGAGGTAGCGATCTTCTAAGATGGGGCTATACACCAAGGGGAACATACACCACCAAAGAAGCTTACCAGATAATGTCTCACTCTCAGGATCCAATTGATCCTACCTAGAATCGTATATGGACAGCTGGGATTTGGCCCAAAGTCTCCACCTTCATCTGGTTTCTGTATCATCGGAGAATTCTCACATGGGACAACTTAATCAAACAAGGATTTCATGGTCCTTCTTACTGTCCCAACTATCAGAACAATGAAGAAACCATTCAGTACCTCATGGACTCCTTCCACATGGCCAACCAGCTCTAGAAAAAGCTCATTTTCTGATGCCAGAGACCCTGAAGACTTCTTGGGGATATTCGAAGCACCATCATCAATTGGACTCCAGAGCCATACAATAGCAAAATTCTCAACAAGTTGTGGACCATCTTGCCAGGTCTCCTTCTTTGGACAATCTTGAAGGAAAGAAACAAACGAATTTTCAAAAATAAAAAAACCTCCATAGAAATCATATGGAATAACCTATGTAAGAATATCAATGGAACTCTTGCTTTACATCAATCGACGACTGAGGAATTTCTGACACAGCTACAAGAACTAACCATATGGGACAATTGGAATATACATCTCCCACAAGCTCAGTTGAACTCCAATAGACCTCATAATGCAACCAAGCCACCCTCGCATTGGATTCACCCCCCAAAGAGAGTGATCAAGCTTAATTTTGATGGTGCTTCCAAAGGCAACCCAGGCAAATCAGGATTCGGAGGCATATTCAGGAATCATGAGGGCCAACCCTTACTACTGTACTTTGGATCCATAGGATGGGACATGAACAACTCGGCAAAACTGGAAGGACTATGGCAAGTTATGCAACTAGCTGATCAACACAATTTTTATCCCATCCTTATAGAAGGAGACACTCAAATCCTTCTCAACATGGCTACACTAATCCAACAAGGAAGTGCAGCTTCGCGATTTGCCCACAGCTAGAGATTATTGGCAAGGCTTGAAACTTTAGAGACATGGATAAGAAATAGGAGAGCAATAACCTTTATGCATGTTAAAATGGATAGTAACAAAATTGTTGATCTCCTAGCAAACATTGGAGTTGATCGGGACCAAATCCTAGATTACAGCGCTCTCAACATCATCGATGATCACATTCAACTGCAAATTTTCAGTGACCTGGTGCACAAGGAAGCTCAACCCCTAGATGCGGATGGTAATTAACGCAATTAAGATTATTATACAGGCCGACAGCGCAAGTGATGGCCACTTGGCCCTTTGCGACGATTCCAAGGCCAGCCCGATTACTCCTCATGGCACCTCGCAGGCGGCATTTAATGCCTGCTCTGGCCAAGGCCAATTCGTCAGCTACATAACCCTGGCACCAATGATTCAGCCGACCATTCTCCCCCTGTTGCATTTTGGCTGCCCTCCACAAGCGAAAAAGTCGACTAAGAGAACCACTATAGGCCGTAGATGCTGGCTGGTTTACTGCTTGGACCTGGGTAACGACTTCCACCATTCCCATACTCACCTCTCCTCTTCGGCTCTGCACTCTGGCTTCCTAAATTCCCCCCATCACTCTGTAAATTCAACTCAGCATTCCTCTATTATCTCTTCATCCACCCCCTCGGACTCTGCTACAACGCCTACCTCCAACATGGTGCGCCACCGCATGCGCAGCTGCCGGGGCGGCACGTGAGGCGGTAGCTCTTGCTCCTCTGCTTCTCACAGACATAATTCGACCTCTCCTGCATCCTCCGCTGCAAATCCCAACCAATTCTGAGTTGTTGGTCACTATCCAAATGCCAGAAGCGGTAGAGGAAGAGCCTACCTCCTCTGCTCCAGATGTGATGAGGCAGCCATGCACACTAACACCTTCCCACTGCCTCAACATCATGTGCCCCATACCATGCAGTTTAGGTTCAAGATCAAAATGAATCACCCGGTCATTGTTTTCGTCGTCTCCATCTGCATTTCTTAAGAGCCCGAGCCACAAACACCCCTGACTACTTCCCTAGAGGAAACGAACAGAGCAGGTCCTAGCTAGTACAGAGATGACCCTAACGAGCTAAATGGTAATGGAGGTCAGCATAGAAGATAGGGAAAAGCCATTGCTAGCTATTCGCATGAATCTTTAGGAGCTCCTCGTGACACGCGGGCCGTCAACAATAGTCTGGAGAACGCGTCGCGCCCTCAGGATACAGATGGCAGGAAGGAGGGAGAGCATCAGGCTGAGGAACATCGACAAGCGGACAACCTAGATGACTCGGCGTGTCCTATCGTGGAGGAGCCCGCTCTGGATGACCTGGCGCAGCGTATCACTCCCGACAGGTGGTAGTTCACTTAGTTCTAGTTCTTGTTCTATTTTTTCTTATGTTTCATTATGACTTTGTGCTGGCTAAACAGTCGAGTCATAACTTTTTGTGGTATTTTTTCGGTGGTTTTACCCTGTATTCACGATGCTTTGCTGTTAGTTGATAGGTTGGCTTGTTCAGGAACTTCTGAATCAGATTTTTGGATGTATAATGGACTGGTTTCCCCTATGTAGGGGCAGTCTCAGACTTTTCCATGGCTATATGTTAATTCGGGCCGGTACCCTGTACGGCCAGGCAACTATGTAACCTTTTTTGTATTATTATATATATATAATATATATATATAATATATATATAACCATATAGGGTTGGATGAACAGACCATATGGGCTTTGGCTCTCGTAGGGTGAAATCAAGATAGATAACAGAAAAAGGTGTGAGGGTGGCCAGGCCAAGTGGCACAACTCATATAGAGACATAAAGAAGGCGATCTCCTTTATAATCACGTAGTTCGATAGGTCCTTCGTATGGGAGGGAGGTTGAGAGGTTTCATTTCAACTGAGTACACGTAGGATTTTCACATGTGCATGCATGCTAGTATGGTTAGCTCAGATACAAGGGAGTATAGCAGTGGAGGTTATGCATACAATGTGGGTTTTATTGAAGTGACATTCATGGTGGTTTAGAATTTAGGGTTTTATTGAAGTGAATTTCAGGGTGGTGTAGAATTCAGTAGAGTGGATTTGGGGGTGCATAATGTTTGCCTAAACCATAGACCCAATCTTTTGTAGTGACCACTCAAGCAAAATTACACTGTCAAGGTCATCGATTATCACTAATCAATGGAAATTTCATAGGTGGAGGTTCTCCTTCCAACTTTAGTTACTCCTTATTTTACGTTATTGGTTCTGTCCCTTTCTTGGGAGGGTGCAACTCTGAGTCAAAATTTTGTTTCGGGGATTTACAGTGGTAGCATTGGGTTGCCTTCATCCAAAGAAGGCTTTTCAAAGGACCCCTATATGAGGGTTGGTGGAAATTTGATACGCAGTTGGCGTGTCGGTCATGCCTGTGGCCACATCATATTCTAGTTGAATCAACAATCTCTAGCGAGATGGAGAGGCCTTCATTGTGGGAGTAAACTAGATGTTTTTCTTGCACGAAGTTTTGGTGTCGAGTTAGTGTGGTGGGTATGTTTTGCTTATGGGGGTGACCTTGACGAGGAGCAGGCCCTCGGGGCCAACCTAGGGAGTGAATGGATTGAGTGGAGGAGATGGAGGATGATGTGGTTTGGGTTGTGGGCATGGAGGGGATTCTTTCAAGAATCATTCATAGTGTCCACGACATGTGTAGTAGTCGGCTTCATTTGCCTGCATAGGAGAATAATTATGGGACATCTTGGTAGGCCTCGAAGTCATCTGCTAGCAAAGTTACGTGGACGAGATTGAGACACTTGCTTACATCAATGACATCTAATTATACGAGGGTGACATTGTCGACTGTCTAATTTCGATTTTCGCAAAGCCAACACTACACCAGTGAGTGGTTTGAAAAGATTGAAGCTCCACTTGCTCATATTGATTTTCATTTTCATGAAGGCTATTCCTCGCTAGGACCCTAGGTGTTGGTCATGCATCGACTTCTCTCTCTTGCAATGTTATCGACTGGTTGTTTTTTTGTTTTCCAAGTATTTGTGTTATTTGGCTTGTTTACCTCTTGAACTTATGTAAAAAGATGACAATATCTTCTCTATTTTTACATTTTTCTAGTGGCTAACCAATCAGATCATAGTGAAAACTAGAAAGGAGGGGTATCTTGATTTTATAATATACTTTTTGATCAATTAATGAAAGTGTATTGGCTGACAAAATAAATAATAAATATCTATATATATATATATAATTCTAAACATATATTATTACAATAATATAGTTTAATGTTAAAAAACCACACACTCTATATCTAAATGTTTATTAGTGCAACAGTGTATTTTGAGTGTTATTATTATTTTTAAAAATAATTCCTCTGCAAATGGAAGATTTCGATGTCGACAAGATGTCGAGATTGTACAATGTTATATTTTTTAGTTATTTCTAAATTCTTAATCTTAAATTAAACTACTAAAAGATTTGGATTATTTTCCTTTAAATAAGAATAAGTTTGATTTTTTTTTCTAATGTATTTTTCCTTTATTGTTGAATAATAATATCGTTTTAATTTAAAATGAATTAAAATATTATTTCTATAGTTTTATTTTAAATCCGAGTTTATCAAATTTTGAGAGATCAAGCTATAAATCTTTTTCAAACTTTAAAAAAAAATGCACTTGAACAAATTTGATCCCTTTTACTACTCTACAAATCCCATATATATATATATGTTGGTTATGGTGTAAAATGTGAATATTCAATGGAGTCCAAGAAACCACATGGAATGTGAAAAGTAAGGGCCATAAGAGAATATATTAATATGTAAATCTTTGTGAATAGAAATAATGTCACATTTGTCATAATCTTTGTCTATGATTTGTGAATGTTTAACATGGTATTAGAATGAGAGAATTCCTTCCCTACTCAAGTTTGAGCACCTTGTTTGTCTGCCCTTTTCCTCTATTGGTTATGTTGTATTTCAGGTCATCTTGTCAGCGTTCTTATTTTTTTGTTGTGGGGTTGTGACTTCATATCTATTAGGTTTCCTTGTTGCATCCCCATTTGATAGATATATTAGCAAGCTTCATGCCGAGTTCTGTGGCCTTGCGAAAATGCAACCCGCTCTTATCGATGTACAATAATACTTCAACCAGGTTTGCATACCCCAATGCCTTTGTGTATCCTTGTGTTTTAAAATCCTCGCTAATCGTTCAAAGTGTACATTAGATATTTCGCACAAAGAGATAATTGTGGCAAGCCACATGCGGCTTGTTATAACTTGTCATTTATCAAACTGAATGTTATTTTTAAGGTTCTAGTTTTCAACGGAAAGCTCTGTTAGAATTTTATTGTGTCTCCATAATCCAATTTTCTCCTCGCTGGAAACCCAACAAATCTGAATGAAACCATAGTCTTCTCCATTTATACCCTGCTTAACTAAGTAAGAAGCCAATGCCTAAGTCAATATCTTAAGGCCATGGTTTGCTCTATGCCCTGCTTTGGATTGCTATTTTAAATCTGGCATATTGTAGAATTCTTGACACAATAAGTCAATTATTCCAAGACATACAAAATCATTCCGGTCTTTCTATATCGACGAAATCACAAATCATTTCAGGGTGTCAATTTGAACTCTTCCGAATAGAGGTAATAATAAAACCATAGCAAAGAACATCATTGCCCTACTCTAGTTATTGGTAAAGGTTCTTCGGTTGTTGTATTGTCTCTTATAGCTGAAGCTTTAAGAGACATAGCCTTATAACAACCTAAATACATGCGAAGTGACAAAATTTGAAATATTGGGAAGCTCCTTGACTCATGCGAGGAGACATGCTTGACTCATTTCCATGGAACGAACTAAGCAAATCATAAAATGATGTCAACAACCATTGAATAAAGTATATATTAAGAATGGTTTCCTAGATCCAGTTCAAAGCCTGATTTCCATTATATACTATTTTCATAGTTAGTCAGCGTTTAATAAAACTCATCAAGGCACAACAATATTCATTGTGTGATTGCGCATTTGTTGGGATTCATAATAAAAATTATCTAGATTCCCTTTCAATAGTTTTATGGACATTAATCAGCCATATATAGTATATAATATTTTTTTATCGAGTGTCATATCATCAATACATTTGTTGTGGGTTCCACTTTTTGTAATCGTGAAATTATAAGAGGTTATGTGCAGATCATTTTTATGGGTGCATTATTTGTTGAAGCTCACACCATTGATTTCTTTAGCTAGATCCATATATAAAATAGCTTGAATTGGTGAAGTATTAGACTTTTTGAGACCTCTCATACAATCTACTACTCATGAAATTGTAAAAATTAGAAAAGCCTGTTGCAAAATGCATAAGACAATTGATTTTTTGCAGCTTAAGTCATAACTACAAAAGCATGAGTTGTAGTAGAAAATACATTATTCTAAACTAATTTTTGTTTAGAACAATTCTCTATTTGAGTTTCATTTATACTCTCATCACTTGCCACAAACTATTAAAAACAATGAAATTGTGGTTGATTCACACCAAGGGACCATTTTAGGAGTAGTTTTGCATAAATATGCATAATTTAAGGTTGCACTTCCCAAGCCCATAATCAATCCCTGGGAATAACTTGTGAGCAAAAGGGACATAACTAGACTTGGAAATGACAAGGATGTGTCCTTTCATGTTTTAGACTATTCTAAGCCCATGAACTTTCAAAGTGTTAGGTTACTTTAAGGGAGTTCAAAACAACCACAAATTGTCAAATGCGAAAATTGTAATTGAGTTGGTGATGTAAAATATCGTTGTTTTGAACTTCACCTCTATCATAATTGTCATAGAAATACTCATCATTCAAATAAATATTTGAGAAAAACAAATATTCACTATGGATGTATCACTTCTTTCCAATGAGCTTCAACAACTAAGAAGATATTTCAGTGATACCACAATATTTGTTCTTGATTATTAACACCTCTTGCAGTTGAAATTTCTTTATTTTATCACCTTGTATCTAACATGGGGAAGTAATGGTCATCTATAAGCTTCAAAGGCGCATCAACTGAGCTTGACCCACACCCTAAGCTTGCTTCTTGAACCTAAATCCAGATTGAGGCATACCTAGAACAGAGTTGTAGCTAGAGACAAGTTCATGCCCCATGAGCATGTTTATTGTTGGTGGTCTTCCTTAAACCACCTACATAGTTTGTAGTCATCCTTAAACAAATATCACAACAACACTTCAAGTTTCCAAATTCGAAATTGTTCTAGGAACTAAATCAAGCATTCCAGGTTGAGACCATAATGGTCTCCTTTTCAGAACATTATGGAGCACTTCTACTCGTAGAAGACTTCAACTTCTAGCCATATTTCGAACTATTCCAAGAATTTCACTAAGCATTGCAGTGTCTTTGGTATTCCTTAAACCACCACTAGTTGAGACCTCAAGTTCTCTCATCTTATACCATAATTTTAGGAGAGCACACTCAACCAATTTTTATCATGCCTTTTTTGATTTTTGAATTACAATTCTCTTCTTGGACTCATATACACTCATTCAAATTAAGGGGGGAATGTTGGACACCTAATCCACTATGGTTTATGCTGTGGAATATGAATGGTCATTGGAGTCCAAGAGACCACTTGGAATGTGATAACCCAATGCTATATGACAATGTATTAATATGTAAATCTTTGTGAACAAAAACCTTCTCACATTTATCTTAATATTGTCTATCATTTATGAGTGCTTAACAATACCACGTGTTAACTACATGTTATAAAACGTAATACACTTCTACATAATTTTTAACAACAAACCAACCAAATGCTTTAACGATATTTTTTATTTTCAATTGCTTTATATATTATACAGAGTGGAAATTGTACTATTTTACTCACTATGTGCATTGAATTATCTTAGTTATGGCCATATAAGATATATATTAAATTGTTTTGGTTATTAATATATTTTTAAATAAACTAATCCAATAATTGGAATGTATATCCACCTTTACAGAATAATAATAATTCACATTCATAACTATGATACTTCACGGAGAATTAATAAAGCTAAAAAATATTTATAAATTTAATTTATTTCTTTGAAAAAAACATGATTTTATTATTAGTTGATATAAAACCACATTTTGTAGGTACATTTCTTGCATGTATTCAAAGATAAAATTC
This sequence comes from Pinus taeda, assembly GCA_000404065.3. Taxonomy (NCBI): domain Eukaryota; kingdom Viridiplantae; phylum Streptophyta; class Pinopsida; order Pinales; family Pinaceae; genus Pinus; species Pinus taeda. Next base: position 71,592 of record APFE030640373.1, read on the forward strand.
TCATGGCTCTATCATAATAGTGACTTAAAGCCTTCATAACTTAGCATTAATGAAAAGAACCTAGCAAGAATTCCTAACAACCTATAGAATTATAGAAGTAATCCACTTTTCCTTTATTCCCTTTCTTCTTTCTTACCTCCTTCAATTCCCCTAGTGCAAGTTAGAGAACAACCAATGCCATATCCACTAAATTTACTTCAGGGATAGACTCATTTTCTAACTCCGAGTTATCTAAAACATGAGATCTCATGGCTCTTGTTACTGTTTTGTCCTTTGTTGTTGTTACTTCGATAACTCCCAGATTTGGTGTGACTATCATCTCTATTTCTAGATTAGGATTCATGGTTCGTGTAGAGTGCTCATCATGTGTGATTGTTTTGGTAATTTCTTCATTTAATTTGTTGGGTGGATCATTTTTATCGTCCACTTCTTAATTACCTTAAAGTAGGGAGCTCATAGGCTTATAAGTCCATTGATCTAACTCACTTCCCTTTCCTCTTGTTTGTTAGTTCATAAGCAAAGAGAAATTTATTGTAAATGGCTTGTTCGATTACATATATACGATAGTTGAAAGCCATAATTTTCTAATCAAGACATTGCACCTTAATAAATTTAATTTATGGACATATAGTTAGAAATAAGAATACAAAATATAAAAAATAATGTGTGTGTATGTGAGCACTACAGGGAAAATAACTTCTAGTGGAGGTTATAACAGAGGTTTCTATTGTTATTAAATTGGAAAAGATTGTAAAAAAAAATCAGCTAAAGCATATGTTAGAGATAGCAGAGGTACTAATGGAACTTCATTGCAATTGAAAAAATATGTGTGGTAGAAGTGTGTAGCAGATATTTTTTCTTTGGTACACTTAATGCAAGAGGTCGCTCTAGTGTGCTACATACAAAAAAGGGTCAGGAAACATAAATAAATAAAAGCATAAAGGAATTAAATGCAAGGAATAGTGGTGTGTAATATATATTGCATGAGTGCTAAGAGATAAAAAATCCCCAAGGCATTCTAAGGAATGGCATCAGGGCATGCAAAAAACAATCGTTGTGTTGGTGCTTCTTTTAAATTTGTAGCGCTAATGTGTATAGTTAGTTTAAAGGCCCTAATTCATTAGTTATACAAAAGGATGAGTGTTGTTAGTCTCCATAAAGCACCGTGTTGGAAGTAATATTTTGTAGGATCGGGAAGTTAGTTATATGAAGACAATGGTGTGTTAAGAATTACAATGCACTGGGGTGTTAATCTCAAACAAGACCGATGCTTTAAGTGAAAAACACATCAGTGCTCTCGTTTTCTTAAATGTCCATAGGCATGCAAAAATATTCCATCATGGTTCTTTTGATACAACACAACACACCTATGTTTTTTATGTTATAGATGCACCATTTTTTTGAATGATATTTTCTCTTTTTTGGAAAGATTGACTTGTGACAATGCAATTATTGTAATTTTTAAAATTTGTTATTCATCGAAAAATCGACATATATATTATAACAATATTCATATAAATTAAAAATTTGATTAGTGCTTTTGTATATGATCTTCAGATTAATTTTTTATATTATCATATTTCATATCTCTTCATTATAATATTTAATCATCGATATATTTAATCAGTGGTGTAACATTTCACAACAACATTGGATAACGCAATAAAATAAATTAAAATGTATTTTATTATATTTCAAGAAGAGGCTCCTTTACATAAAAAATGAGATTTTCATTGGTAACCCTTTGTCTTTCAATTGGGACACTATGTCCATTACAGTAAACAAAATGTCTAATTTTCATAGACAATTATTTCAAAAAAATACAACAGGTTGCATTGATATCGAAATTGATGGTCATTCTTCATTGGAATTTTTGTCACTACTCAAGATACTTCCATGAACTGGTTTATTTGGAGGAATGCTTTGTTGTTTGCATTGATTATCTTCATCTTTTTGATCTAGTTTCGTCTCCAAACATAAAATAAAGTGTGTTGAGTGTATCTACATTGGGGATAATAATGAAAATTGAAATAAATAATTTACGTCAATGTCATTTGAATAGCAGTGTACTAGAGCAAGATGTGACTCATAAACTGTGCACATGGTTTTAAAACCATGTTTCATGCCTTCTTGCAACCAATATTCTACTGGCATAGTCCGATAGGTTGTTTCCTACATGTTTTAAACCACATTATAAATCATAGATTTAATATAAAGGATTTTTTTGTTCTATTAATTATAAACATAGAGATGTAAAACAACATAGATACTTACAAATTCCAAATTAATTTTTGATATGCTAATATATACTCGCAACCCTTATTTAACCCAACGTCAGTCAATTCTTCCGATGGGTCTTCTTTGTATGTTATCACCTATTTCAAGACATTCAAGGATGGTTGTTCTAAATTAAACAACTTAAAATATACAAAAATGAAACCTTTAGTTGTTATAAGGAAATATTAATAATTACTCAGAAAATTTGAAATAAACCCTTTTCTTCAATATTGCCCTGTTTTATGTGTTTCATTAGTTCCATATATTTTTCTTTTCTACTAGAAAATACTTGAAAATTAATATTTAATTCTAAACTATATTTTTACATGTACAAATTCAATCATGATTACAGACATTTGAAGCACATTTTTGTTGAGATGGCTCCTCTTGTATTGCAACTATGTCCATTTCTTTTACCATCTCCTTATACACTCTTTTGAACATTCCTAATGGCATGTTTTACATATTAGTGTGTTGATCATTTGGAATGTTCATAATCTTCCTGAGAAAAAAAAATTAATAAACTATTTTTATAATGACATATGAAAACTAAATATAACAAAATCGATATTAATAAATGAATTGTTTGTAGCAATATATACATATAATTCTAGACAATAATTTTATATAATTAGGAACATTTCTTTTTGAATGATTATTTTTTGTTGTTGTATGTGTTTTGTACTGCAAGTATCACATGTCTCATTGATCATTGATATGGAAACACTTCCCATAGTTTAGATATAATTTAGTTCTTAGAATCATTGGATTGTTTTTGTATTGTAAGTGGAAATTACATCTATATGTTTGTTCCACTAGATCCATCACAGTCTCGTAAAAAAATACCTCACTTTTGTTAACCTCCAGCACCACTCTAGATGAGCTAAGGACTAATTCATCGTCATTTACATTTTTTTTTTATTCTTCTAAGGACATTCATATTTTCTTTCATTGCTTATCCATGTAGAAAATTAAGCGTATATGAATGAATAAATTGACTGAAACATGTTAACTAATATTTTTAAGTCTACTATTAATGAGAGAAAAAACACCTCATATTGAAAAGTATTTTTTCATACACTTGATTCATCATTTTGTAATTTCTCTATCATGATTTTATGTTCTTCTGCATTCAGATTATAAATAATCTTATTGACCTTGTTCATTTTATGGCTCTACATGACAAACATGAACCAATACATATTAGTTAAACCTACATATACCTCAAACATATTAATTTGGTAATAATTTACAAAGAACTTGCCTTCTCTACTTTTGTTTTATGTGCTATCACTGTATTGTCAATATTTTTCTTACTTGAGACCTTCTGAGACTTTTTTTTATCAATATAAAACCTCTAGCATTCAATATAGAAGTCATTAAATATATTTTTCAAATAAATCAAATAACTTTCATCAAAAAATAACTCTTCGTAACCAGTGCATTTATCTAAATAAATGCACTGGTGCATTTAGAACATTAAACAAAATGTTGGTTTAATTGTTTAGGTTCACTATTATGGAAAATTATGTTTCAAAAATAATTTTAAATTATTACAGTGCGATTTGCAAGGATAAACATACTGAAATGATTTAATGGTTCTATTTGGAAGAGGTGTGCTCATGCATTATATTACACTGGAAGAAACAATTAATAGAGTAGACAAAATAGAGAGTGTTCTAATATGTCAGTGTATTTTATATTTTATTATACAAGGAGCACCGATGTGTTATATTACATAGGGTTCATGACATAACATAAATCCATTTAAAAAAAATGGAAACTATTGATAGGTTTTGGATCTAATTCAATAATTGATTCCCCTACTTTACATGTCGAATGCCCTATATATAGTAAGCTCGCAAACCCATTAAATCTAAAATATGTATATTAAAAAACCATAATTTTGACGTGGTAGATAAAGTTAAACCATAGGGTGAAATTTTGCACAAAGAAGCTAGGTTTTAAGGTAAATATTGATTTTTTTGTTTTTTTATTTCAATTTTAGTTAAATTTAAATAGGAAAGCACATCGTAAAAAAAATTACTAGTAAAATCTATAACAATTTTTTTTATTATAGAGGGTTTTAATTTTTGTTTTTCTAAATTGTGAGTAAATATAACATAAATTGTAAAATGTTTTTAAATTAAAATTTAATATTTTTTCTATTTAGGATTTTGAGTGAATCACCATACCTTTCAACTTTCTTTTGGCGGGTCCAAAATAGTTTGCAACTCCATAGTGCTTTGAGCATGTATGTGTTGCAAATGATCTCTCTTTTAATTAAAACCTAACATAAATTGTAAAATTTCTTATTGGTAAAATAAACAATAAAATCTATTTATTTTTTACTATGAAATATTTTAACTGAATCACTATACCTTTTAGCTTCTGATTTTCTAAATAGTTCTCATGCTCCAAAGTATTACATTTCTGCACAATGCTACTAGTATGTCTCTCTTGGAAACCACACACTTGAAATTTGGGTAAGATAATGAAATGGTGAATAACATTTTACTATTTAAAAAACTATATGAAATTAAATTTTGAAAAAATAATTGCCACTCATTTTTCAATTTTAAAAATGAAAAAAAGAAACCTGATTTTTTTCTTTTCAATTTATCTACACATTGGTGCTTGCAATAGCGAAGCACATGGGTGCATTGATACAAAAGGCACACCGAAATTTGTGGCGGCAAAATTTTTTTCAACACACTCACATGATACAATCTTTATTTTATTTTTGAAATCATGAAACAATGTGATCAAATTTTTTAATGCAACGATGTGATTTTTATTTAAAAGCATCGATCCTCTAATTAGTATATGAGCAACGAGTTGGTTGAATTCATTTTATGTTTTAAAATCAAGAATCAAGTGTGTAGCCCTGTTGCTTTTTTTAAACACATTGGTGCATTTTTGTAGAAGTGCTCCAATCTGAGAACATATTTTTTCAGAATGTTGAAAACTAGTGTGGGTATTATTTGAATGCCCGAATGTTGTTAATATCTTAAATGAATGAGTGTGATTTATTCTAATAATAAAACTGATTTGGTTTAAAAGCTACCTGAAATTTTAATTTCATATAAAATGGTTTATTAATCTCAAATTATCGTTTAGAATGCATCCATGTGAATTAGAGTAGTTCATAGTATACATTTTACGTTTAAATTCACCTTATTCTTCAAAAATGGTTTGAAAACTATATTGAAATTCAAATTGTGGTTATATGGCTGTAGATATTAATTTTGGATATTCACACAAATTTTTGTTTCTGATTTTTCTCAAATGGAGGGACAAAATTTCATTAATATCTACAAATGGCCAATTCTTCAAATTCCAGCTCGTTCCATATTTTTGATCAAATTCCTTCATGGACTTATCCCTTTCCATCTACTGTAAGTTCAAATTTTATTTATATTTTCATTATTTAATTCAATTCATTTTTCCTTAATCGATGTCAATTCGAATAAAATTGTAACCAAATTTGCAGGGATTGGATTTAGAATCAAGTTCAATTGCAAAAAATATTATTGCATATATTAAAAAATGTTGGAAGTTGTTGTGATGAGTAACATATCACAAAGAATTGGTAGATGAAAATGGACAACCTCTTCAATCTGCCAATTGGAACATGGCATCTTTCAGCCATAATCTTGGATCAAAGATGGTAATAATTTTTTGGTATAATGTAACTTAAATAAACCAATTGCAATGATGTGCTTACTAATATAATTGATATTGTACTAATGATGTTTAATATTTTTTGAAATTAGGATTCTACTGATGATGAGCAACTCACCTACCATATTTTGTAGCACCCCATTATAGTGTGAATTTGAGAGAAGGTTGCATTAAGAGAAAGAATCAAATAGGAAGCATACAAAGAAAGGTTGAATAAACTACCTATTCAATTCCCACTACGTAAACATTCACCAATTAGGAATGACCACAACAATAATAGTTCTTCATCATAATTTGGCAATGGAGGCAATCAAATGGATATTGGTATGGATGATTACCTATGGGACACAAATTCCATGGAGACAATTTTGTTAGATTCATTCCAGAAGGATGAGCTAGGGGATGATGCTCATATCACTAATACCTTATTTAAAAGCCTGAAATTTAATTCCACCACCCCTCTATTTGGACATGACCCAAAGTCAAAGTCTACTCAGCTCGGGGAAATGATGTTGTTGTACAACGTGAAAGCAAAGTTTAGCATGTAGAATTTATGTTTCTCGGCAATATTGATGTAATTGACTTGCATGATAGATCAAGTTCCTCATATTTGGTCACACAATCAAATTTAAAAATGGCCAGTTTTATGAATATTGAATATTAAATTGTACAATTATATTCCCCACCAACTACGGGATATTCAAAGATAATGTTCTTATGATTGATAATGTCTTGTATGGTAGTTTCTAAGAAGTAAATAAGTTGTTGAAAATGTTGGGTGTTGAGTACATATCATATCATGCATGTCCAAATGATTTTATTCTATATAGAGGAAAATATGTAGAAAGAGATATATGTCTGAAATGTGGGCATGATAGCAACCGTAATTAAAAAAACAAGTAAATCACATGGTCCTCCTCATAAGATATTGAGGCACATGCATATAATCCCAAGGATTCAAAGAATCTTTTGTTGCAAATAATTTTTGTATGTTGTAGGGATGGCATGCGTCACATTGAAGTGAGTTAGGAGTTATGTGAATCCCAACACATTCGATAACCATGAAGGATATAGAGGATACATGGCATGAAAAATTCAAGGATGAAGTACGAAGTCTATGACTCAGCATATCCATGGATGGTGTGAACCCATATTCCCTCCAAAACATCATCTTATTCTATTTGGGTTGTAGTACTTATCAATAACAATATCCTCCCATTGTTGTCCTTGAGGAATGAACATCTACTATTGGATCACATAATCCCTAGTAGAAGACAAGTGAAGAATATGGATGTCGAATTATATCCATTAATATATGAATTGAAAGAATTACGGGAAGGGATATATGTGTATGATGTATGAAGGCCTGTCACAATAGAGAGGAGTTTTAAAGTGTATGGAATAAGTGCTTGCACCATCCATGATTATCGAGGCTTAGGACTTTGCTCTAGAGAATTAAATTATTATTGATTTGCTTAGTAACAATATTGTTTCACATATTAATTTAATTCATTGCAAATTTTCATATCTTCATGGTTTCTAATGTGTCAACCTATATACAATAATTTCACAACTCTCGTGACAACAGGGTATCATGTTTGTAAATGTTGTGGACCTTATCTGAAGGCTAGGTGGCCAGACAACCTACGAAATCCAGTGTATGAATGCTCCAGGTTATTCCTCCCATAATAACACCCTTATAGAAGAAAAACATTTGATTTCAATGGTAAACTAGAGAGAACCCAAAGGTCTGCAATAATAACAACAATTGAATGGCTTAGAGCATATGTGAGAGAAGGAGAATGGGTTTTCATAAACTTGTTCGATTGAAATGGGGAGCCTATGTTTGATGATCCAAAATTATTCACCACATACGTTGAGAAATTTTCCATTGGGATGAAAAGGAAATTTGTCTTTTATGAGCTCCCATATTGGGAGCATCTTAATATTTTCAACTTAATAGATCCCATGGAAATATTAAAAAATGTTTCATCTTCTTTATGGAGTCACATATCATTGAAATAATGTGAGACATTGGCTATTAGGAGAGATCATATTTCTTCAAAAACTAAAAAGAAACATTGGCCAAGATAACAAACTAAAGGAGAGGTTGGCCCCTATCGGTCTTTCAAAGAAGGTGATGCCCCATGGATTCTAAAGAAACATGTCCTTTCTTTGGAAGAGGAATTTATATGAGTGTGAGGGTGCCTTCTTTCTATGGGTCTTCACTGTGTCACTACTCCACTGTGGAAGATTGTTTCTCAGGGTTGAAATCGTATAACCATTTCAAATATTCAAGGTATCCCTAAGAACATGGAAAATCTTCTCTCAAAGTGTGATCCTGATAAGAATATGAAAGAAGAAGACCATATTGATGACTCCTACAAGAATTTGTGAATGCTAGAGATATGTTTTGATGATATTTCTTGTAGACATTTTCCATACACTCTAGAGGGTAGAGCATCAATTTGGTATCACATTCTTCATCCTAATTCAATTCATAATTTGAGGGAGTTAAAAAATACATTCTTAGAGAAATGTTTTGATGAAAATACTCTTTCCATGTTGCTCAAAAAATATTGAACGTTCAAAATGGGGGAAAAGGAAGAAGTAAATGATTTTAGTTAGAGATTTACATGTTTACTCAATAAGTTCCCCACTAATGTCCAACCACATGGTTCCATTACCAAATATTATTACACCATTTCCTTGAATACTTAAATTTCCACATTCCATAAGAGGGTTTCAAAGGACACATTAGCTTTGAACTTTGTAGAAGAAATTGATGTTGCGAGGGACTTGCGTTCTATTAGCACTATTGAGGATCATGAAGATTCTAAAGATTCTAAAGGCACTGTAAAAAAATATCAAGCCTCTTTCGCTAAAACTAAGGAGAGATTCTTTTGATATGGAACAATTAGAGAAGTATTTAAAATTGCCCACTAATGAAGTATAAAAAAAAAGAGAAAAAACAAGTGAGGAATGTACTAATAGAAATTATTTCAAGCCACCTTTCTTTAACAAGAATAATAATCAACTGATTAAGTCCACACAAAGAACTGATGTAATGCTCAATTTTAAATTTTTTGGCATGAATAATGTTTGTACTTTTCATTGTGAAAACCATTTAGAGAAGACATGTACATAATGGAATCACAATATGAATGTTATGATGATAAATTTTGTAGACGCTTTATTGGCAGAGTAGGAATTTGAGAAAAATGAAGAAGAGAGTAAACCAACCATGGCATAGGGAAGTCCAATTTATGTTCATTCAGATAATGAATTCAACATTATATATAAGGTTGATAAACAAAGTGTTGATGAACCACTAGCAAGCGAAGCTCCTCCACAAAAAAATTGTGTGATATAATTTGAGGAGTAAAGGACTAGTTTCAAGGAAAGATCTTAGGAAGCAATTGTTGAGAAAGTTTTTACCACTTTGTAATCCTTCAAAATATTCATAAAATATATTTGGAATTGCTCAGCCTCCTAAGAATACTTCCACAAACAACAAAAGTAAGTCCATTGGTCTCGAGGCTTCAGCTAAAGCTACACCACCCAATCCTTTAACACATGTTAAAGATGAAATTATTCATTACAACATCATCAATAATATGAAAAGGGATTATGACAATATTCAAACCTTTGAGCATGAAAAAATAAGAAGACATGATGAACTGATCATCCAAGCATTTTCATCACAGCCTTCGTAAGGTAATGAAGTCTATTCTTCGCAAATTATGTTTGGTAAGTATCATGATATTCTCAAATCTATAATTATTTTTATTAATTTAAATATTAATAGTGTTTTCCCCCACTTTACTTTAATGTTCATAATATTTAACTATATTTTCCATAATTTTCTTGTTGATTATGGTGCATCTGCAGAGGCCATGTCATTATTTATCACCAAAACGATTAAGGCGAAACAGGAAAAGACCAATGACTGAATCATATAGACAGGTAGATCATTGGTCTAGTAAATTGGTGAAATTAATAACATTATCATCTATTTATCTTCAGACCATAGCTCACAAACAAATCAATATTGTTATTCTATACATTCTTGAAGCCTATTTATTGCTTCTAAGTAGAGATTGTTCCATCAAGATACAAGGATACTTTTGTACGGACTCAACACATTTATGGATTCCTTAAAAGGGAAGATATAACCATATTCAAGTAGAAGGTGAGCCTTATATAAAATATACCGTGACAATGCTTGAGTGTCACAATGAGCCACTTGGCTTTGTAGATGTCATTTTTGGAGGAAAAAAATTCTAGAGGTTGACCACATGTGTTACAAATTGGAGCCATCAACTCTAGCATCTGATACACCATTCGAGCTACTTCTTTACAATCCAACAAGTGCTAATGAAATTTGTAATATAGATGTATATAATACTAGTGGAGGAATTGACTCAGTAGTCACTAACACTTAGACTTTATATTTCAAAGGTTCCAAAATTCAGGATGCTTCTAGAGCTAGTTGTATCCTTATTGACCCTCAGAATATAAAGTTTGACTTATGATGATGCCTAGAGTTCAAGCACATAAACAACACTGCTGAATATGAAGCACTCTTTCTGGGATTAGAGAAGGCCATACACCTCAAGGTGGAGGTACTCAAGGTAATAAATTGTTCAAAGGTTGTTACCCGTCAGGTATAGAATACCATTAATTTTGTTTCACCTATTTTTAAAATTTACCAACAAGAGGCATGGCATATTATTTCATTCTTGAAATAATTTAATATTAGTTATGTTCTTAGAACTTGTAATGGTGCCATAGATATGTTAACCAATGTAGTTGCTAGGATGTCATCATTAAAGGATGCATTTTCTATAAACATTATATATCAACCATTTTTTCTTGATAATGTAACTAATTTCTAGGTGTTTAATGATGAACAACAAATACTATACATGATGGCTAGTGTCAATGTCTTCAAAGATGTGACCATTGAAAAAGATGAGCACAAAAAGGCCTTGCAAGAATCTACTCAAGCAACTAATGGGAATATTATTCCCAAAGGTTTGGTATCTCCTAAGAAATGTTTTGACCATAAAATTGTTTCAAAGGAACAATGAATAAAAATACTCGGAGCTTGACACTATCACATTAACGAGTCAATTTGGGACCAAAAGAAGATCTAAAATATGTGAACCTTTGCACATGTTGTTCTCCTTAAGAATGAAAATATTTCATCCTAGTTTTTAAATAATATCAAGATGTATTTGCATGTGCATATGATGAATTAAAGACATATGTTAAATGTATCATCCAACATTTAGTTCCTGTCAAAGAAGTGGTAAAGGTGTTTTAGCAAAAGCAAAGGAAAGTTCATCTGAAAGTTGAACCCTAATTCAAAGGAATTAAGGAAGTTATTGCATGCCCATATCATCTTTAAAGTTTTTCATTCTATATATGTTTCCATCTTGGTTCCTATAAGTAAAAATTCCAGTGAGATACATATCTATGTTGAATTTTTTTACCTCAACCGAGCCTCGGAGAAGGATAGCTACCCAATGCCATCTATGGAGAAGATACTCTAGATAATAGCTCGGTCAGAAATTTTCTCACTATTTGAAGGGTTCTCAGAATACAATTAGGTTCTAGCAACATGACCAAATACACTAAAGAATGCCTTGAAGACAAAGTTGAAAGATTTTTATTTCAATTGCATTCCATTTGGACTCATTAACGTTGGAGTTAGTTTTCAATGGGCCATGGACAACACATTTCATGGATTGATTAGCTAGAGTGTGGTCATCAACTTGGATGACGCAACAGTATTTTCCAAGAATATATCTCATCATATCCATCATCTAAAGCATATTTTTAAGTGATGTCACAACTATGGTATTTCACTAAATCCAAAGAAGAGAATATTTGGTGTGTCTCAAGGTAACCTTTTATGAAACATTATCACTAAGAATGGAATCAAGGTTGATTCAAAGAGGGTCAAGGCTATTTCTCATATCCATTTTCCCATGAATAAGAAAGAAATGTAATCCTTCTTGGGAAATATTACATTGTAGAAAATTTCATCTTCGATTAACACAAATTGTTACACTATTTAGGGATATGATGAAGAAGGATGCCACATATAAATAGGAAAAGAGAGAGAAAAGTAACTTCGCCTGAGTCAAGAAAGACATTTTTGATGTTGTAGCCTTATATATCCCAAACTTTGTGAAAGATTTCCTATTATACACTTTTTCTTTTGACATATCTATTGCATTCGCATTAACACAGAAACATGATCAAGGAAATGATTGGCCTATATATTTCATGAGAGTTGGCTTACAGTTATTAGAAATAAATTATCTCGCCATCAATAAGAACATACATTGTGTTTAAGCCAGTTAATAATTTTAGGCCTCAACTCCTGAAATCCCACATTATTATCTATATACCTCATCTAGCAATTAGAACACTCTCTGTACTACAAGAGCTAGGTTAGAAGAGGCAAGCCAGATTATATCCTTACAGGAATATGATCTTGAATTCAATCTGGTGCATACTATTAAAGGACATGGTCTTTCTTAGCTTGCAACAGAAGTGGTGAAATCACTAGAAGTGGGGAACTCACTAGAAGAATATCGTTATGGGGGGGAATAGGAAATATGTATGTATAATGTCCAACAAGTTCATTCTATGGATATAACTAAGTCTTGGTATACATATATACAATAATATTTAGAGCACAACACCTTTCATTCTCACTTATTGATCAAACAAAATAATGAAATATGACTTAAAGCTTTATCTAACCAACTTGCTCATGGTGTTATTTTATGGATGCACCATAATGGTGTCCTACTTAGATATTTTGGAGGCTCCAGATTTAGAAAGAGTATTAATAAATATTCACAATGGAATAGTGAGTGGGAACTTTGCAGGTGATACCATAGTTTATAACATGATGAGGGTTGGTTAGTATTGGCCCATATTATTTAAGGATGATAATGCCTATACCTAAAAAGTGCCCAATCTGTCAAAGGTGTGCTAGTTTTGATTAGAAGTTTTCCACCTTATTGCTACCCATAGTAGTTGAACCATTTCAATAGTTCCGAAATGATGTTATTAGTGAAATCTATCCTAGTTCATTCAAGAAACAATGTTATATCTTAACTATTGTTGATTATTTCACTCACTGGATGGAAGCAATTCCATTAAAGAAAGTGAATGATTAGGAAGTCATTCAATTTCTCAAACAAAACATCGTAACTAGGTTTTGGCATTTCGACACCACTTTTCTTTGATAATGGAATGCATTTTGTTTGATAAGGATTTATAATTTTGCATTAGAAAATGGTATTCTATTAAAGAATTCATAAAATTACTACCCTTAAGGGAATCATTTGGTTGAATCCACATAGAAGAAAGTGATCCACGTTATTAAGAAAACAATTTATAAAAAAAAAAGGAACGGGCATAATGCTTGATGATGCATTATGGTTTGATTGTGTCGCTCCCAAACCCTCTATGAAGACCTCTCCCTACATCCTTGTATATGGAAAAAAAGCTATCTCCCTCCACACATATACCTTCTAGCCTTGCAACTTTCCCAAAAATATCAAGCAAAGCCATGTCTGTTTACTCAAAATAGGATAAATACCCTTCTCAATCTCAAGGAAGAAAGCCTCAAAGAGAAAGATAAGTTTGCAATACACTAAAACTGAATGAAGCATTGGTTTAATAAAAGGTTTGCACGTAATGAGGATTTCAGTGTGTGAGACCTAATAATGAAGTGGAATAAGGGGAACAAAGAGAAAAGAAATCACACCAAATTTCAATCCCTATGGATTGGATCTGACACCATCATTGAATTTCTTGGCCATCATTATTACAAGTTGACATAATTATATGGGAAGACTGGCCCTATTCTTATCAAAGATTGAGATCTTAAGCATTACTCATAGTAGTATACCTAAGCTATGTTCCTACCTCTGTACATTTTCTTTTCTTGTCTTGTGTTATTTATCTTGCCATATATAATGTTCTTTCTAGTTTTTGCGGAAAGTGTAAATAAATAAGACCTTGTGTGATAGTGTGTGTATAACACAGAAGAACAATGTGGAGAAACGAATAGGGATTTTGACAACTACAATGGTTGAATATTGTTTAATTCTACTTATTTTTTTGGGGTAAGGTTACCCAAACCTTCCTCCCTAGTGAATGATCACCTTGCCTCCTCCTCTTCCAAAGTTATACATGGCATAGTATTAGTGAGTAGAACTTTGCCGCCTTGTCTCATGAAATTGTTCTCTATGCCAAAAAGTCCTATATCTCTATCCTTAGCACACTAGTGATCCACATTTATTACATTGCATGAATCATCATAGAGTAGGATATTTTTGGGCTAATGTTTGCTTGCCATGAGGGATATATAGTTGCAAGTTTGCCCCAGTAAGCATGGAAGAAGATGCTTGAGAAGATTTATCAAGAAAATTTGCCCAACGAATGAATTTGAATACAAATGCACAAAGGCACCATGTTGTGATAGTTGAAGTAATGTTGGATCTTGATGATCAAAGTGACTCATGAATACTCCATAATCTCTCTAGACCCTTTGGAAGGTAGAAGGATACAGCCATGCAAGCTCTATTACAAGTATTCAATACATAGTGGCAATGTCATCACATCTCAAAGTATTTCAGGTAGCAAGTCAATAGGGTCCAACTCATTAATGTCAAATGACTGGTCTTGCTGTTTTCACATGATGATTTGGAAAATAATGATGTAATTTTGGAAAATATTGTAAATGTAAATATGTAGAAGTCTAAGAGTCACATGTGGACAAAAAAGTCATTAGGAAAGGTCCGAAGAAGTCCAAAGGTCATAGTAGAAGTCCAAGACTCGTTAGTTTAGTTCAAAAGTGACGAGGATATGAAAGGTCATCCCCCCTTGTTATAAAAGTAGCCTCATGACTCAAGCAAATAAACTCTCACCTTGTTTCTCCAACTAGCTGTGAGGGAGAGAGATTGTTCCTTTTCGGAGTAAGTAGTGGCTTAATGCTCCATTATTGGAGCTAGTGGTGTCTCATTGTAACCATGTGTATTGGACCTTTCTCTTAATAATCTAAAGCTCATCAGACCAACACACTTTCATGAATGTATCACGAATATTGTAAGACTATTCTGTGGTTATTTCCAAGATGTGTTTATGTTTTCACATACTAAAGAGATTGAAATATTTCATTGTCTTTGGTGCTTATCTTGTTTAATGTGTGATGTAATTGCTTAAACAATTAATATGTCTATGCAAACTATTTTGCCATATGGTTAACAATTATTTAATATGAATTTGCATGTGTCTTTATTAGAATAGTACTACTATTTTTCTTCTAACGACTCACTTTGACTCTCTTTTCACTAAAAGAACCTTGATACATTTTGCAATTTAACATTTCACAAAGCTTACTTACTTTCTCATTTCAAAGTACATCTGTGCTTCTCTCTCACGCTAACTATTGCAACCAAGGAAAATATTTAAGTTAATTGTAGTCCGGTCATATTCTACATGGGGCTCCTATATCAAATAGTGTAAGGTCTAATTGGGACATCATGTCAAGGAAGTTGCTTGTGTGTTGGCATTTTCCAACACTCTAAAGAGGAACATAAATCTGGTTTCTATAAACAAAGAAATCATCGTTGTTAATGGTATATAGTTGTTTTTTAGTGTTGTTTCTCTAAAGTTTGATGTTCTTGATATTTTGGGGCTACATTTTTTATCTAATCTGAAAAACCACATTTCACTTGACTAAATGTAATTTCATAAATAAAATTTAGCCTTCTACTTTCACTTAACTTAAGAAAAAAAAATCATTAATAAAATTTCACCTTCTACATAGGACATCGACCACCTAGTTTTCTTTACCTCTTAAGTGTTTTATGTCAAAATAAAACTGACTCAAGAAAAATTCCATTTATCTTTCTAAGTGTTAAGTGTAGGATGCTTAAAAAAATAGTCAAGCTACTATGATCATTCATCAAAATAAATTTATTTCCTAATAGATAGTGTCACCATCCCTTTAGGGCATGAATCAATATCGTTAATTATAAATAATACAATTAGTACTTGTACTCATGCTCCCTAAATTTTTGAGACTCATAGGCCACCACCCAGCCTCCTTGCATTAACACACCTCCTACTCCTTCCTGGCATGCATTTGTACATATACCAAATTCTTTCTCTAGTTCTGCAATACTTGGAATAGAGGTCATAGCCAATATATGCTTTAACTAATAAAAAATATTCAGACATTAAAGTGCCCAGTTAAAAGTTCTCCCCTTATTTTATAAGGAATTTATGAGGTAGGATAATTTTTAGAATCCAACTATAAAGCAATGGTAGTAACCTGCTAGTCCCATAAAGGATTTGATATCTACAACATGCTTAGGAATAGGCCATAGCCATAATTTCTTTAATATTTTGTCGATCTATGAATATCCCTTCTTGAGTGATCACATGCTCCAATATTGTATGTTTCTTCATATAATTGACATTTAATATACATGGCATATAATTCTCGTTCTCGCAAAATTTGCAAGACTTTTTGCAAATGTATTTTATGCTCTTCTACATTCTTTGAATAAATCAACATATCATGAGTAAATATTAACACAAAATTATGTACATGTGGATGGAATATGTTGTTCAAGAGGCACATAGAAGTGACTGGAGAATCAGTAATCCTAGAAAGTAGTACTACAAACTCATAGTATAGATAGTGAGTCGTAAACACATTTTTGTTGATGTATTCCTCTCTAGTCGATATGTGATGGTATCCAAAGTGTAGATCAAGTTTTGGAAACCAAAGTTGCATGCTTAACCTAATCGAGAAAATCATCAAGTTGAGGTAGCAGGTACCTTTTTTTTATGTTTAATTTATTTAATTATTGATAATCAATACAGAGCCTTAACATCCAATCCTTCTTTCTTACAAAGAGCATAGGGATTCCCCATGGCACCACACTAGGGTGAATGTATTTTTTATCTAGGAGCTCATGTAACTTCATTTTTAATTCAACTAATTTTAATATAATCATGTGATAGGGTGGCTTAGATACTAGGGTGGCCCACTAAATTAGTTCATTCTTAAATTCAATATCTCATCAAGGGGGAAACCTAGGTAAATTGTTGTCTTTTCTTTAGGGTTAGAATATCCAACTTGAACTGCAAAAATTTAACAACGCATTCTACTACATTTTCCAAAATATGAGGTTGTAATTTGTCTGAACATGACACGTCTTGCTATCCCTTGAATTTCTTTCCTAGAACCTCCTTTATTATGAAAACTAATAGTTTTTTCTTTACAATTTACAAGGGATCAATGTTTTTCCAATCAATCAATACAAATTAATATGCCATAACAGCGTGGGGGGAAAATATTTAGATTTGTCTCTATTGGTTGACCTGTCAATTCTATTGGTTAATTTCACTTTTGTAGTCACTCTTAGTCTAGCTCTAGTGGTAAAGTGAACTAACCACTGGTGTTTAAATTTACCAACTAGCAAACGTCATAATTCCACTATCTTCAGACTAATATAGCTCAAGAATTCCCCAATATCTATTAAAATATACATGAAATGATTATAGACCTTACCTTTAACTTTTATCATTTTGGATTGATGCTCGACTTATCAGTCCTCAAGAGAAACATTGATCTTGGGTAAACTTATCATCACTTATTCTAAAATAGATGCCTCTTGAACATTTTATACTTGCTTTTTCTTCCCATGGTAAGGGAAATCCTTAAGATAGTGTGGTTCCTCACAAACCCACCACTATAGTTGTGGCTTTTATGTTTGGACAAAATAATTTTTTCTTGACAATTCTAATTGTTTAGGTCTATTTTGTGTTTGATGTTTTTTCTATCCTTTTCCAGTAAATTTACCTTTCTAACCTCTACAAAAATGATTCGTAACCACAATTTTGATACTCTTACTATTATAAGGGTATTTCTATCCATTCTTAATAGACCATGGTTTATTATTAGCTCATTTATCTTTCAGATGTTGATAGCTAATCTGTGCTTTATGAATAACTTTATCAATGGTCTTGGGCTTATAAAATTCCATGTTTTCTTTCATAATAACCCACAAAATAATTATGAAACGACGTAATTTATCCTTTTATTCTAGTGTAAAGAGAGATACCTAAAAAATAAGTGAATTTTTCAACATATTTGCCCATCAATAGTTGACCCAATCTAAAGTCATGAAATTCCTTGGCATTCACATCATAAAATCACTTAGTAAGATACTTATTCCTAAAATATTGTTGAAAATTTCCCCACATTACCCCTTGTTCATCATTTCCATGAATTGCATTAACTTCATCCCACGAGATGGTCACTTTTCCCTCGATTTAATAAATCGCTAGGTAAGCCTTGAAGTTGTTGTTATATTCATAAATATGAATGTACTTATTAATGTCTACTAATCACGATTTTTATACTTCCTCAAATCACCATTAAATTTTGGGGTTTAGCTTTCCTAATTTCCCCTTGTAGTTATGTTTTCTCTCTTTTCGCCCCTTTATGCTTTTTTCCTCGAGAAACATTTCTTGATTCTCTTCCTCTGTTTCCTTACCACCCTCTGATTTATGTGTAAAAATTTTCTCAGGAAAAATATCCTTTATCTACATGTATGATTCTTCTTTTTTCCATTATCAATAGTTGGGGCTAAAGTTCCCTAATTCTACCTATAATCTAGGGTTTTAATTATTTTGTCATGGTCCCTCGTCAGTCACTCATGTTCGTCCATTATGCTACAGTTTCTATTATTAGTTATTGCACTATTTCCAATACTATTAGAGTTGTGGACTGGGGTTATTCCTATAACTGATCCCAAATTCCTGGATTGGATCCTAAGAAGGATATATAACTTGGTCATGTAAGTGTTCCTATGGGTGGTGTGGTCATCTTATTAAATGCTCTGTCTTCTTTCTTGTGGAACATCAGATACAATGTTGTTATTTTCTAGGTTTTCCCTTCGATAGGCCATAATGTTTCAACCATGGTTCTATACAACCTATAACATACCTCAATAACCATAATGTATATATATTATTTACTAAGTTTTCATTTACTTTACTTGGTAAGAGTTGTTGGGCTAAATCTCCACACATACGTTGGTGAAAAATAAAAGTTAATTTTGATTTCATTGGAATATGTTTGAGGCTATAAACATCCATGTTTTGGCATATCTATATATAGATATATCGAGCCTACACATATGTATAATAATCAACTGAACATGATTATTGTTATGAGGTTCTAAAACTTGGTGAGCATAGCTTAAGATTTCTATAATGGGGGTTTCATAATTAATTATTGTATTCTATGCTGATATCAACATTGTATATATTGAGTTAGTTTCTACCATGAATTATGTTATATATTTCAATATTATAATCCTTTTGGAATTAGTGGATTTAACCTACCATAATAAACTAATCCTTTAGATAATATACATAGTTTGGTTTTATGTTTTAGTGGTTCTAGATATGGCTGACCACACATTAGTGTGACATTAGTTCGCAACAAGTCAATGGTGGTTGGGATTATGGTTTTTATTCAATGATGATTAGGTTCGGTGTAATTTTATGCTAACTACCGCTTTTTCTCTGCACCTTGTTGATCTTAGATGTGCTCCCCTACCTATAGGGTGAGCTCTACAACCTCTATGACTAACCCTAATCCGTAGATCCTTAGTTACTCTTTATTATTCCAACACCCTGTAGTGAGTGGAGCTTATAATGATGAGGTATGTTTCCTCATTCCATTCCATATGGAAATTAAGGTAATTTCTTCGAATGATGGTTGTTTAAATAGCTCATTAATAACCCTCTACCACACTTTCCTTCACAGGTTTATTCTCTATGTTATAAGGTGAATTGAATGGAATTCCAATTATACCTCGACGAACTCCTCGAGGATATGGAAATATTATTTAGTTAATCCAAGCTCTTCAATGTTTGGATGCAATGCCTAGTTTCGGCACAAGTAAATCTTGTGTGGCGAGCTATTATAAACTTAAAAATTTTGGGTTACCTTGTCTAATTTTCATGTTGCTTTAGAATTTCTCCAATGGTTGGTCTTTATTTAGGTCTCCACCAACTTCAGCACATTTGGGTCTCTCATTACAGGTATTATTATTTTTTCTCTATTCCTTTTTCTATTTAAAGCTTCTATTCCATATTCCCATGACACCGTAGGGATTAACATTTTCCTTGTTTGCTCACTTGGTGACTTACATATTAGAGTTTCTTCCCATAATGTAGTAGTGTACAATTGGGCCATGGCATGATTTTATCGGGTTATTTAAGTTTAGATCCTCTGCATGGTCTATGTTCTTCAATTAATTCTTATTCTATGTCTACCAAGCTTATGCTAGAAGACTGTATGCTACGATTACGTTGCAAGGTAGTTTCAGTTTTTTTATGAAGAGTTTCCATCTTGTGTTGATGTTATGTTGGAGCTATGGGTTTTCTTAGTTGTAATTATTGTTTTTTGACCTCACAAGGTATTATTACTTGTTGTCGTGGCCCAAAGTCGAGGTTTCTTTTTCAAATATATATCAAGACTTGCTGTATAATAGATTTGGTATGGGTCGTTTAGGACCTGAGTGTTATTTAAACATGCATATTGAACACATGTATTTAGAGTTGGTTTAACCAAAATATTTTGTCATTTACTTGTTAGCTCTCTCTGTGCTTCTAATCAGGGTTTCATTTTAAAGTATTTATCACGTGCCTACTCTAGCTATGTTGGTAATGTGAATATGTTTAATATCATTTTAAAAATAACAATGGCCATGTAAATATATGTTAATATAATCCTTCCTTTGTTTTTTTAAAAGATGTAGTTACATTATCCTCTTTCTTGTTACATAGTTTTCTCTCTAGGGTTTTGGAGGGTTAACATAATTTAGGATCCCATTTTTATTTTCCAAAGTTGTGACCTATGTATGAATATAGTCTTTCAATATTTTGACGTGGTCTAGAAACATAAGAGGGGCTTGTCTGTGGGGCTTTCTCACCCTTTTCGTACCCACCATCCATCTCATAAATGATTAGAAACCACATATACTTGTCCAACTAGGCCCTATTACTAACCTAGCTCACAGTTTAAGAATAATTATTCTATTATTACACTCTATATTTGATTAACACATCCATCATATACATGAATAAAATCAACATACGATAGGAAAATAACTATCTATTCATATGAATAGAAAACAACATAAAACAAAGAAACGTTTTACATATCACTTATCTATTTAACCAATCTAGACTTTAACTAAAATCACAATGGGTGGAAGAATCCTCCTCCAAATGACACAAATGGTTTCTCAAACCAAGTCCCCTCCCCTGAATCTAATTTCATAGCGACAACCAATTTTCTTGACATAGACCATACCAAGTCCAACCTAGGATTTCTCTCACTAGACAAGGTG
Source organism: Pinus taeda (assembly GCA_000404065.3). Classification (NCBI taxonomy): domain Eukaryota; kingdom Viridiplantae; phylum Streptophyta; class Pinopsida; order Pinales; family Pinaceae; genus Pinus; species Pinus taeda. The sequence continues at coordinate 93,029 of APFE030640373.1, forward strand.
AGGGCTTGGATTTAACTGACCACACAAGGTTCAGTTGAGAATTTCACTCACCATACGAGGTCCAATATAAAATTTCCCATTGGAAGTGTCCTACCTCCCTCAAACTTATTGTTTCATGAGGGATTGTAAGCTAAATATCTTTTGTTTCTCCTCTCTTCAGCCTCGTCCAATTATGTTCCAAGACCAGAACATTTCCTTAAGAAATTTCCCCTCTCACCCTCTTGGCCATCCTTTATCACTAACTGATTAATCTATCTATAGAGAGAGAAACCTGGGTAGGGAACTATCTCTACCCATAGCCCTTCTTGGGAATTTTGAAACTATACTTTAAAATTTTCGAATGTGAAATTCATTTTCAACATCTCTCCCCACTGTAGTTTTCATGGCTCCCTACATGCAACATTTTATTGATCCAAAACTAGAAAAAACATTTATGTCTATCATTTATTCATACATTTCCCTTATTATGGACCCATATGCCACAAAGTAACTTCAACAAGTAGTAAAAATAACATTTATAATTTATTGGGATATTTCATGGGTTGTAGAATGCATGCCTCGGTGCAAAAAATTGGATGGCTATTTCACAATTTCATTTGGTAAATGTGAAAAGGGTAACATGTATTCACATCATGCCATTTGTTATTTGATTATATGCATGGAAATTTTGTAATTCTATTAGATAAACATGAAAAGGTAAACATGTCTTCACAAGATATCGTTTGTGATTTGATAGTTTGAATGGTAATTTCATAATCATATTAGGTAAATCTAAAAATATAAAATTTGAATATATCATCAACATTCATTTATGATCACAATTCAAAGATTTGGATTAAAAGAGAGATGATTTACCAATGTTCAATAGGACACCAATCTTCGTAATTATCTCTATCTTTCATAATTTTAAACCCATGTCCATAAATAAATAAACATATAAGATATGCACATTCTAGAACCCAATATGATGGAGATGTCTAATTACTATCATGCTCAAATAAGAGTTGACACATGTCCCTCTTAAAGTAAAAATAAAATATTCACTTAGAAAAATAACAATGACAATGAATATAAGTGTTTAGTTAGTTTTAATTAAAAGTAAAAAAAAAAATATTGCATATCCACTTTTGATATTGAAAAACGTGTTTTTTTAAAATATTTCAATCCACAATAAAATAAAATAAAATCATATATTTTCATTAATATCACTTTATATTTATATTTTTATAAAACTATTTTAATGTAGGACTTAAATAAACTATTTGAATATCCATATTTCCATGTTAATTACTTTATTTGAATATCATTTTCATATATGTCCATATATGGAGTAAAAAAAAAAGAATGAAGATTGTTATATTAATATTGACTACTATATCCCGGACGTGGGTGATAATTAAGGACAACAAGGTGGTTGCCAACTAGGTTGGCGTTTGGCAAGACCACTTGGCCTACCACTGGTTGGCACATAGGTCCAAGAATGGCATTTACAATCGCCATAAACGCACCTTATCCAGCGCTGCATCCAACTTGTTAACCGCCACCAACCTCAGATCTATGTAGACATGAATTCTCGGAAGAATTTCACCACTTCTTCGACCCATCCTCCTCTACAACCTCTACCAATGCAATGCCTTTGCCTTCACACCGCTACTGCACCCAGCTCCTGCACAATCACCGAGAGATGTTGCCACTTCCTTTGCTGCATTGAATTCGGCTCGGGCATCCACTTCACCCATAGCCTGGATTGTCATTTTACCTACTCTTCAGCCCTGGATGCTCATTCCTCTACTGAGCAATCTGTAAGCTCAATTGTGTCATTGCAAACCTTTGTGTCCAATTCTGGAAGACATCCTCATTCACCTATAGATAGTATGGTGCGACACCGTATGTGTAGCCGCAGGCGTGGGAGTCGAGGGAGCTTGAGCCACCCTTAGCATTCTCCTGCTTTGGATACCACTTCCTCTTTGGCTGAGCAAATCCCCAGACATTATCCAAATACGTGCAGTGGAAGAGGTCACCTCCACTCGGTGGCCTCTGCCTTGCCTCCTAGCAGCCTCCCCTCCTTTTCTGCCTCGAATCCTATAGGCTCTCCACCCCTTCCTAATCTACATTCCCAGAATACCCAATTCACCTTCCGCTCAACCCTAAACAAACCCCTCATCATAGCCACAATTACCATTCTCTTCCAAGAGGTGGAGCATAACACTGAGGAACAGGCTAGTAATGCTCGTGGATGCATCAATATTATCAAGGAGCAATGACCGATAGGGGGTAGTAGCACCAGGGCAATTGTGGTATTAGACATTGCTGGTAGTGGGCCCACCACAGCTGGGTGCAGCCACACCAAAGCTATATCGGAACTGGCTCAAACAAACATCCAAGGCACAGGGGAGTGGAACCAGGAGCAGAAGACTAGACAGGCAGGGAAGGAGGTGAACCAAGCTCAGCATATAGACGAGGAAAAGGACCCTTACTGCTGCCTCATCGAGAAAGAACACTTGGCTTTGCAGGCTGGCAACATGGAGACCTCACTTCTGGCAGGTGTCGACATGGAGGAGTACAGGTGCTTCATTGTGGAGGAACGTCCTCTCTCTCCACCACGTCCCTAGTCTTCCACCTCAATGCTACGTGTCTACTTTGTTGCCTGCCACCTAGCTGCCACTCAGCACACCACACGTCTACCACACACTCTGCTACTCAGCATGCTATGTGTCTCAGGTTTTTTCTTGGGACTATGTTTTTTAGTCTATGTTTCAATGATTCGGTGAAAAAACTATGAATTTTCGGCTCTTTAGTTGGGTTTTTTGGATGCATTGCCCGTTTCCCCTACATGGGCAACATGCTAATTCTCTGAACTCTTTAATGTCATGGACTGGTTCCCTTCGGGGCAGTTGAGATCTAGACTTTGCTGCTTATTTCTATTTCTCTGGCATGGTTAAGTACAGGCTAAGGCCTCAGTGTATGATATCCTTTTTTCATTAATAGAATTAGTATAACTTAGAAAAAAAAATATTAACTACTATAAAACATTTCAACATCTAAAAAGGAAAAGTAATTAACATCCAAAAAGAAAACGTAATTGAAGGGAAAAAAATTAATTTTTTTTTATAATAAAAGTAATAAGAAGGAGATGTATAATTAGTTAAGTAATATTTACATGTATTTATATTAATTAACAAAAAGATTATTTTAGTACAAATAAATATTCAATATGAATGTCAAATAAAATACTCAATGTCATTATTTATATCAGTATATATCACCATTAGATATATATATATTATATATATATATATATATATATATGTGATAACAATATTCTCTATAATTAAAACATTTGAAGTAGTGTCGCTATTTTACGTTTTGGCCATTTTTTAAGGTATGTTCAATTGTGATTGAAATTCAACAAAGATTTGTTGGAATTGCAAATTTAAATTGTGTAGTCTATATAATGTAAGCGTCCGATGAGATTTTCAATATCTTGAATCCATTCATGGCAATGACATGTGCATTCTAGGTCATTCCTTGTGCCCTACATTTTAGGTCATCCCTTGTGCCCTACATTCTAGGTCATCCCTTGTGCTCAAAGTCGATGTGTCATTTCAAAATAATGATTAATGAATATGCATACCCGTATGAAGGCGATATGGTAAAACTATTTCACTTTATCGCTCAACTATAAATAAAATATTTGGATGTACTTTTATACTAATTTTAGAGATAAAATAACTAAAAGTGCAAAACCTTATATTTTGATTATTGAATGTGAAAAAGATGTATAATTCTTATACCTTCTAAAAATATTTTAATACAATAACCAAAATAAAATAGTTCAATATACAAATAAACTATGTCATTGAAAGAAATATTTCCTAAAACTAATAAGAGAAATGTAATTTATTTTAATTTCTTAATATAAAATTAATATTACAACCCATTAAACTTAAAAAATGTAAGTACTTTTCAATAAAAAAATTAATATTAAGTATAAGAATAAAAGAGAAAATCAATGTCAATAAATATCTATTCTGATATAGTATGGTGGTTAAGTAAAATTTACTAGAGGTACTATATCTAATCATAAGTAAAATAATCTGGAATTAAAAAATAAGATTCCAAAGTTTTAGTTGTTAGCCTAACCGAACCAAGTAGAGAAGAAATTTTTCAAATGTGTGGAATCCATAAATATCATACATTTCAAACTAAAATGCCTTTATTTGTCATAATGATTCATTGCTTTACTACTATGTATCTCCTGAGCCTAGAGTTGACACTTGTCTTTTTAAAAAAGTTTCATCCCACTTTGAGGGAGACCTATGTTATGTAAGTATGTAGTGCTCAACCTCAAGTTGACAAGTATCCCTTTAAAAAAATAAATTTAATAGAAAATAGAAATACAATTAAAAAAAAAACTAAAATGAAAGTACATTTTTTACTCTATCTCGACCATCAATCAAATATTTAGATGCCCATATGAAACAAAATAAGGAAAAGTAAAAGGACAAAAATAAAAATAAAAATAAAGTAAAACTGAAAAAAATAAAAATAAAGACCATACATTTTCACATTTGACCATGAGAAAGTTGTATAAAAAATACTTAGTATGTGTCTTAAGTAAAATTTTCAAAATATTTCAGTACATGACTTGACAAAAGCTTTTAAATATGTACACTCAATAATTTATTTCAATATCATATTCATGTATGTGTATATAAAGAGAATGTAAATGAAAAAATATTTGTGTTCAAAAATATAATAAAATATTTCAATGCAACAAGAGTAATTAAAATTAAAAAAAAATCAAGTAGAAGGAGATATATAATTCATTTATTTTTTAGTATATCTTTCAAAAAATGTATGATATGTTATATATTATCAAAGAAAACTGTAGATATACTATATAAAGTCATTTAAAAAATTTGTTATTACTTTTCTTTCTAATTTCACTATTTTATATAATGGCTCTTTTTTTAGTATATTTTTTTTGGTCAAAGCTGTTTTTATAAGTCATCTGAGAGAAAAAGATGTGTGTCAAAATTGGCAATTTTAGGATTGTGTATTGTTATACCTTTCAATCTTTCCAAATAATTTTGAAGACAAATGAATCCATTTAGCACATCCCACATATAAAATGACAAATTTTAAAACAAAGAAAAATATGCATATTTAATATATGATATAATATACTATATAGATATAGTTAGATAGAAGAATATAGATATAAGCGATTTTAATCAAATTTTTTAGATGAATGAAAACTCTCATATACAAACATTTTATTCAGTTTTTCCATTTAAAAATAATCTACTCAAGCAGTTTAACTTATTTAGACTCTTTGTAAAGCTATAATTAAGATAAAACTATATTAGTTTATCATATATTAATTATTTACCCTTAATGAAATACCAAATATCAAACAATGTTCCATTTTGAGCCATGATTTTGTAATTATGAAGTGTACTTGTTCTCGACCAAAGCCATACGGTAGTTGTGGATTTGTATTATTAATCGGTGCAAAGCGTGATAGGTTTTAGGTTAAATTAATTTGAATTTATAATTATAATAAAAATAT
>APFE030640378.1:0-21067 GCA_000404065.3 Pinus taeda
TAAAACTAAAACTATATATAAAGCTTAATACTATATAACCTAAAACCTAGATTTTATTACGAGAATGCTTCAAATTATTAATAAAAACCATAAAACCTTAATATATATAATAGTATTAATCATAAAGTTAGTAAATTAATATTTCTAAAACTTGATATATATAATAGAATAATATATAATATATATAATATATAATAATATTAATACCTAGAAATTATTATCCATATAACCTATCAAAGGAATAATAATAGATCTAGACTATAATATCAATAAGACAAATGTATATATTAGAATTAAAATATAATATAAATTAATATTATTCTAAATATTCATATCTAAGAAACATTACAATTTTTATAACCTAAGGACTATAAACTATATTAATAAAACTAAACCTATATATAAAACTTAATACTATATAACCTAAAGTCTAAATTAATATTAAAATTCCTAGAATAAGAATAAATAACTGAACACCTTAATCTAGATTTCTAAAAACTATATCACTATCTATATAATATATGATAATATAACCTAACAAATATCTAAATTATATAATAAAATAAATTTTTTTTAACTATATTAAAACTTATATTAAAGACTAAGCTATATTAAAACTTTAGAAAAGGGAAATGAAAAGGGACAGGGAGGGAGAAAACTACCTGCTAGACAACTTACCTGGGGCTGGTCTCACGCTTCTTGATCTCACTGATTAGGGGAAGCCAGCTTCCGCTGATCTCCAAACCGTTGTCTCTGTTCAAATTACGAGGATGCTTCAAGATTTCGACTAAGCTATATTAAAACTTTAGAAAAGGGAAATGAAAAGGGACAGGGAGGGAGAAAACTACCTGCTAGACAACTTACCTAGGGCTGGTCTCACGCTTCTTGATCTCACTGATTAGGGGAAGCCAGCTTCCGCTGATCTCCAAACCGTTGTCTCTGTTCAAATTACGAGGATGCTTCAAGATTTCGAGGGCTTCTCTGATTTTCCGCTTCTGATACTGGTCTTCCCTTGCGATAATTGATGCGCTTTCTAGGCAGATGTGGTGTTTAGTCTTCGAGGAGTGCTCTGCCAAGGCTGAGGTACGAGATCTTCCAATCCTAATGTCAGCACCATGCTCTTTCAATCTTGTCTGGAGGGAGCGACCAGTTTCACCTATGTAGCTTTTTCCACATGAACAATCTATTTTATAGACTCCTTTGAGTTGCTGTTTGTCAATATCATCTTTAACAAACTTTAAACTTTGTCTGATGGTGCCGGGAGCTGAGAATTGAGTAACAATGTTTTTCTTTCTTAGGACTTTCGCCATTTTATCTGTGACTCCTTGGATGTAAGGTAGAAAAACCTTACCATCTTTACATTGATCCTGCTCTTTAGGTGTGGGAGATGACAACCTCATTTCAGCTTTCTTTATGGCTTTTATAATTTCATGATCCTTGTAGCCCAAATTTTTGAAAGTTGAAACTAAATGCTTCTTTTCTTCGTTTATATGTTCTGAGTCAGAGATTCGGAGGGCTCTAATGGCAAGAGTGTTCAGGACGCCAAGCTTTTGCGCTGGGTGATGGTGGGAGTCCGCATGAAGGTAGCTCTCTGTGTGAGTTGTCTTTCTGAAAACCTTATGGCCTAAAGAGCCATCATCTTTTCTGATGATGAGAATGTCCAAGAAAGGAATGCTCCAATTTTCTTCAAGCTCCATTGTGAATTTTATATCAGGGGAAATGGAGTTAAGGTGATTGAAAAACAAATTGAGTTCTGCTCTACCATGGGTCCATTTTATATTAGTGTCATCGACAAAATGCTTCCACCAAGCTGGTTTTAAAGGATAAGAGTTCAAGGCCTTCTTCTCAAAATATTCCATGTATAAGTTGGCTACAATCGGCGAGAGGGGTGATCCCATTGCTACACCAGATGTCTGTTCGTAGAATGCTCCTTGGAATGTGAATACGGTTGACCTTAAGCAAACTTCAGCCAGTTTTGCGGTCTCTGGATCAGCGACACTTCTTATAACCTGAATGGCTTCATCAAGAGGAATCTTTGTGAATAAGGAGACCACGTCAAAGCTCACCAGGATGTCATCCTTTTCCATTCTTTCATTTTTGATAAGATTCACAAAGTCGTGTGAGTCTTTGATGAAGGAGTCAGTGTTTCCAACTAGGGGTTTTAGAATCTTGGCGACATATTTAGCAAGCTCATAGGTTGGCGAGCCAATGGTATTAACTATCGGTCTAAGGGGGACCCCCTCCTTATGGATCTTAGGTAATCCATAGATTCTAGGGATGGTTTCGCAAGAGGGTGTTAACTTCTTCTTTAATTTTTCGTCCAGCCTAGAATCTGAGATAATCTTCTTTACATTCTTCATAATTTTGGCCATGGGATTACTGTCCAGCTTCTTATAACTGCCGCAATTTAGGTGATCCTTCATTTTCTTTTCATAGTCTACCTTATCAAGGATAACAGCTGCTCCTCCTTTATCTGCTCTAAGAACAACTATCTTGTCATTATTTCGTAAGGACCTGAACGCCTTTAGCTCTTCTTTACTCAAGTTGCTCTTGGGAGCCTTTGCTTTTCTCATGATGAGAGAAAACTCTTGCCTTAATGCTTCCTTGTCTTCAAGCGGGAGGTTGCTGATACCATCTTCAATGCTACAAATCATCTTTTCTATGGGGAGGTTTTTAGGGGCCATTGCAAACCCCATCCCCTTGCTGAGAACATTAATGGCTGCATGGTCAACAGCTTCGGAAGACAGGTTAACTACTTTTCTTTTTAAAGTTGGTCTATATGAGCTTTCGCCAACTTCCTTGTCATTCTTGTTCAGCCCACTGCTTTTAACCACCACATTTTTTATAAACTTGACAATTTTAGGGCTTGATTCTGGTAGCTTTGCATACTCACCGAAATTGTTTTCTAAGTTATGCTCATCTTCTTTTGACACTTCTTCATTGCTGCCTATTGTTACCAAATCTGCGATATCACTTAGATTTTTGTTAATGTCGTTATTTTTATTTTTATCTGCTCCAATTAAGCCGATGTCATTATCGCTTGAATGAGTGTGAGACTGAATTTGAGAGCTGGCTGTTATTACTTCTGCGCTAATCATATACTGGTTACTCGGATTATTCGACACGAATTCACCTTGGTTAGCAGTTGTATAATTGCTATCCAGAACCTCTCCGCTACCGGTTTTTATTTCTGCTATCGGATTAGTCGACCGGGCTGCATAGTCGCTGCTTAATACTTCTGCGCTCTTGGATTCCGCCATTGCTATCGGATAAATCGACCGGACTCCAATTCTGTTAACCGTTATATGGTCATTACCGCTTGCCGTTATTTTTACTGCGCTATCCATAACCTGGATACTCGGATTCGATCGGAGTACACCTTGGCTAACTGTTAGACAATTTCTACTTAATACCCTAGCGCTATCGGAATTTATCTCTGCTACCGGATTACTTGACTGTGTTATATAATTTCTATTTAAAACACCTGCGTTGTCTACATCCACTACTACCGGATTACTTGACTGTGTTATATAATTTTTATTTAAAACACCTGCGCTGTCTGCATCCACTTTTGCCAACGGATGGGTTTTACCTCCGCAAACCGCTGATATTGCTGCGCTATCGGTTTCTATGATTTTATTCTCTGAATTATCTCCGCTGTTTCCATTATCCATTTTATCAAATTTATTTATGCTGTTGTTATTTGAGCGCAGGATCGAGCTAAGTCTATATGAGCAGATGCTGGGGTTATCTGCGCAGCTGCCAGGATTTGGACCCGTGCTATCCGAAACTGAAAGCCTCTTTTCTGCGCAGTTACCAGGATTAGAACTATCGCTGTCTGAACCCATTTCATTGATCGAACCTGAGTGATTAACCTGAGAATTTAGAAGCTTGGTAAGCTTCTTGTGCTGTCTATTCTGCGCAGCTTGCCATTCCTTTTCTGCTTTCAGTGCAGTCCTGCTGTTGGCGAGCTTAAGGTGGGAAGAGAGGGCTAGACGACCAAGATGCTCCAGGGAGGTTCTAACTCTTCTGATTTCAGATCGGATTAGAGAGAAACTAAGATGGAGGAACGCTTTACTGTTTAATTTATTATGCAACCTGTGCTTTACCTGTGCAAATGGGGGTATAAGATTGTTGTCTCGGCAATTTTTGAGGAAATGAAGATCTGAGGCTCTCCTTTTTATTTTAACTCTAACACTTTCAAGTGCAAGGATTTCACTCCAAGTATCCCCTCCGTACCGGGATAAAATATTGGATTTCAGAGATCTGTGGTTTGTGCTATTTGAATCTTTGATCGGAGAATCCACAGTAAGATGATTTTTACACCAACGTTTCGAATCCCAAATGGGATCCATCATCAGGGCAAGAGAAAGATATAAAGTGATAAAAAATATATATATATATATATATATTTATATATTTATATATATATATATATATAATATATAATATATATTAGTTTTAGTATTATATATTAGGTATTAATATAGATATTAATATCTCTTTATCACTTCTGCCTTTGCCCTGATGATCGATCCCATTTGGATTCGAAACGTTGGTGTAAAAATCATCTACTGTGGATTCTCGATCAAGATTCAAATTCCCACTCTTTTTTTTGGTATCCTCTTCATAGATTAATGAGCATGAAATTAGCTCAACAGTGTAATTTTCATTTAGTTTTAATGAGCATGAAAAAGAGGTAAAAGTATGTTCATTATGGTATCATTCTCATATTTTAATCAATTTAAGAAATGGAGATGTGTGAACCTATTATCTTTCATTGTTTTATAAGAATGAGAAGAATGAGAAGGAATATTATCCTAGAGAAACAAGCGAGATAAGGGTATGCATATAGTTATATGCTAGCTGAACTAACCTAAGAAATGTAGATAAAGAGTGTATAAAAAGAAATCAACTCGTCACAATGGTCTCTCCAAGAAAGGTAAGGTTCAATAGTAGAGGAAAAACTAATGCAGATAGAAAGAGGTCAAGTGTGACTTCAATAGTTGTCAGAAATATCAAAGAAAACAATAGTTTAGTAGGAGACATCGAGACATTCAAAGTGATATGCATATACAAGTATAAAGAAAAAAAATTGTGTTGGGGAAACTCCTTGGGATAGGGATAAAACCAAGATGAAGAGAGAAGAAAGTGGCTACAATTTATGTCATGGTGCATCCAAAGGAAGATTCTTAGACCTACAAAATTCTATAGCATGGGCACCAAAATGGAAATTGATTGCTACTATAGGGTTCCCATGAAGGGTAAGCACTACCACTCATGTTACAAGGTGCATCAAGGGAAGGTTAATATCACAACCTCGTGGGTTCTAACTTTAGGCACATATATGGCAACAAACATGGTCAATAATGCAAAAAACAATGTCAGGAAACACCTACCTCTATATGTTGATATTGATAACGCACACCTCAAATTTAGTGGATGTCACTCAGAAGAATTGTTCCAATAATTTATTCCTATCAAATAGTCAAAATAGTCTCCAAATTTATGTTAGTAGCCTTAGAAAAACATTAAAATGGAATAACAAAGCATAAATAAGGAAATGGAAAGCATCATTACCTAACCCTAGTATGAATAGGGATATTTTGAAGACACTTTCCCATGGTAAAATAACCAAAAGGGGTAATAGATGAGTCATTTGTGAATTTCATACTTAAATATTTCCCCCATTTGGGAATGAAACCTTGACTTTCCAGATCTCTAGAAATGGATCCTAGAGGATTAGGCCAGCAGTTTTAGTACTATCAATTCATGGTACGATCTCTCTCCCTTCTCTACATTTTCATCCATTTCTTTTATGATTTTACTAAAAACCTTTAACTTGAGCAAGCCCAAATTTAGGCTCACGACATAATCACTCTTCACCAATGGATGAGGAGAAATGATATGCTAGATCCTCACGTTTTCCCCCTTAAAATAGAGTGATGATTGCTCTATGTACACAGGTCTACAATGATGATGTTCTCTAAGTCTCAAATCTAGTCTAATTTTACAAATTAAAAAAAAATAATGTTAGGTGGATGTAATAAAAAATTTCTTTGTGTTTATAGCTCTATTATCCACCATGATTAAATGGATGAAAATAGAAAATTAAACTGATGATATGTATTCTCTTCAACATGGGCCAACTATAGATGCATTATGTGATTGCAAGCTCTTGAATTTTTTCATGCTCAGAACATGGAGGGGAAAGTGCTCCCATTATAGAGGTTAATTTCTATGTGATTTCCCATCAACTATTGGTTCCAAATTCAAGGCCAAACCCTTACTCTAAAGCTTTCATATATTTACTTCCTAAGTGGATTTTTGAGGAAGGGATCGCTGATGGTCATATCAGGAGGAAGGGGAAGAGTATAGGAGATAGTTGGTAGGTGAATTATCCAATATTTTCTATTACGGGCATGAAGTAAAAGTGACAAAATTCCAACCGAATATTTCATGGATATTTCTCTCCAACCAATATTATTTACTATCACTTCAGTAGTAGGTTTGACTAGTCCCCACATAGTCTCAAAAGTGGTAAGTGGATATAGTAGTTCAATGTCTATAGACGATAATATTTAACTAGAGTGTAAGCTTCCTAGTAAACATAAAAGACTAGCTGACCAAATGTGGGATATGGAAATAAAAACATTTGGCTATGGCAGTATATTGGTTTCCTTCTTGGATAAGGTACCATTGATGAGGCCATGATTTTATACGTCATTTACCATTATGTCTGAGCCATGCATGCCTCATTGTATAGAATTAATCTATAGATTAGGTGGCACATTACTTCCCCTGCACATTTGACCATTATTTATTCGATTGGTGGTAAAAGTATATAGTTGATCACCTCAATATTCTATAAATAATGTTATAGTCTTGGAGGTCTCAAGTTTAAAATGTCAACTCAATGTTCGTAAAAAATTAAGAGGTATAGTGCAATGTATATACTAGCCATAATTTTCTTCTTCTCAATGCATACTAACCTATGGAAGAAATTGTTTTTTGATCAAGTGGAAGGTGTGGTCATGCTGATCAAAAGTCACTCAAATTGGTTTTTCAGGAGATGAGAATGCAAGAATTACACTATAGAAATAAGGTTGTAGGAAACAAAAGTATAGGAAAATAAAGTTGTAGACAATGAAGTATAGGAAAGTAAAGTTTGCAAGAAATGAAGACTGTGATATTTTGCAATAAAACAAATATAAAATACTACAAGGAATAAACCATACTCTACTCTTGTAGAAAAGAAAAACAAAACACACAAAGAAGATGGCAATCAGCCCTACAAGGCAATCATGTGGATGTGACAATTTTCTCTTCAACCTCCTCTCATTCACAAGATCACGTGTAAAATTACTAATAAAAATTTCCTTTAGATAAATAACAAAAAAACATGAGAAATGATGCAAAACCAAAGCTTTCAGACATGTTCCATAGGAAGGTCTATAATTCTACAAGAAAACTTGTAGTTTTATAGGAAAATCCTAGAATTGGTATAAGTAAAATAATCTAATAAAATGAAGATAAAAAATAATAATGGAAGTTGTTTATAGCATATGAAATAACGATAACAACTCAACATATATAAAGCATTAGATTTCTAAGTATCTACAGGAAACATCAAACTATACTAATTCATTGTACTTAACAAAAACATCAAAAGAAGTGACGGAAGCTTAAGAAATCAACATGGGAATAAATTATAGAAGCTATAAAATGGTTTCCAAAGCACTTGTGATTGGATGCTCCTCAAGGTTATTAGGAACTAGAATGAAATGAACATGAAATGCTTACCCAGTGAAAGTGTTTCTCCAATAACGCAAAGTTGACATTACATAAGTCTCAAAATGAAATGTTGTAAGATTTCAAATAACAAATATTGTTCTTTTCTCTCCAAAAGGCTCCTCTTCAAATAGCTTGATTCCTCCTTGTTAGAACCTAGATTGACCTTAGGCTGAAGGAAGGCAATCCTAGGATAACCACAAACCAAGCTTAACCTGGTAGCTAGCCCTACCAGGTTGGGAGAGGGCTCTCTCCTTATGAATCTTGGTCAAAATGATTGGATCGTGAATCAATATTTTATGCTAGGTATAGTAGCTCTAGGGTTTTGATTGATTTTGTTGTTTTTTGCTAGATCAAATGGAGCTGGGTAATTTGGGTCTGGGAAATTAGGTCGGGATGCAGGGTGTTCTATGGGGTGAGGTACGTATAGGCTTTAGCACTTGAAATCTAGTGAGATGTGATGTCTAAGACTGGTGAGGAGCTGATGAGGGCATGTAAAGATCATGTATCCTTCTCAAACAGCAGATAACATAGAATATTGATTGGTTTCCCAAGGTAGAGAACTACAAACAATGAATTCTACTTATATATCTTGATATCATTTAGTTAGAAGCAGGGAAATAGATGATGTCACACATAAAACATGTAAACAACTCATAACAAAAGAAGAAACTATGCAAAAGCACCATACCACAGGTATCCCATAAAAAAAGCCACAACTCCTATTAATTTCCTTGCCAAACTGCTTACAATGATGTACAATATTGTTCAGAGCATCCAAGTGAATCCAACCCTTGCAAATGAGAAAGAAAATACATAATATGGACAACATCACCCTGACCATCAGGGGCCGAATCCATGAGAAGAGGGTTGGTTTCAACCATTTCCAAACAAGAACCAGGAATATAGACAGTCAAACAACTTACCACTATAAGTAGGGAAACTGATTCATTTGCTCCAAAACCACCTCTAACCAATGAATCTACTCTCTAACACTATTTTACCATCACAATTACATACCATGTCATCAACTACATTAGTAAAAAAAACCATGAGGAGAGAGGAATTAGATTCCAGTCAAAACAGGTGAAATTTTGATTTTTTGGGCAAATGGTCACTTTTAGCTCACTTTTGGTGGCCTTTCCCTTAGCCAAATTGAGCCCATGATAGCTCATTGGAAAGATCTTAAAGTATAGCTTCTGGAACATCTAGAATTTTTTAATTTGTAGGTAATTAGCCCCCCTAAAAACTTAAATCTCCCAAGACTGCTTCTGTGTGTCCAAAAAGAGGCAGAGAGGTCATTTTTTGGTAGTGTTTGGACCTTTTGGTGACCCAGATTTGCTCCAAAATTGCTGAAAATTTCAAGGATGCATGTCCTCATCCTCCTAAATCCAAATATACAAACCTTTCCTCCATCTAATGCTCCAGGGAAAAGCGCAGAGCCGCTTCTAGGCAAAAATTCTGTGTTTAAAATTACAAAATTGCAAAAATGCAAAAACTTTCCAAAATTTGCCCAAATTTGGCATGGGACACCACCATCAGCTGCTTTGATGGGCAAGGGAGGCTTCAGTAAACATTTCCAATCTATCTTTCTCTTTCTTGCCGTCTAAGGCTCTCCTCAACCTAGCTTTTAGCTTCCTAATCCTCATATTGCAGTTTTTGTTGCGGGTCATGTAATGGTAGGCCATGTATCGGAGCATTTTCTTATCCCAATTTGCATTCTCAATTAGTATTTCAAGATTTATGTTGACCCTCTCAAGCCATGTTTCCCTATCATTTTCAATCTCTTACTCAATAGGAGTAAACTTGACATGAGCGTCTTTAGCCATTTGCCTGTTTGCTTTGATCATTTGCACCTCCATGAGAACTTGCTTGTCACTCAATTGTTTGTTTTCCTGCTCTAAATATTTGATGATGAACTTGGCTCTCTCTAAGTTGTCTTCCAAGGACTGTATTTCAGCTTCTCTTTCTTGAATGATGAGGCCTTAGATGGTGTTTTCATCCTAAGCCTCCAAGTCAATAATGCCCCTTCCATGATGAGTGAAGTGTTGTTGTGGCTCCTCATGCTCAATAAGGTCAAAATCTCTTTCCTCCTCATCACCAAGATCTTCCTCTTGCACCTTTTCCTTTCCTTTTCTCAACCGCTCAACCTATACTTGTTTTGTTGATGTAGAAGGCAAAGCCCCTTCCACACCTTGTGGAGCAAACATTTGCCTATGGACTAATGACAAAGGCAAGGCCCCTTCCACACCTATGGAGCAAACATTTGCCTAGCAGCTGCAAAAAGTCTCCTTGTGCCTCTCTGATATGTTAAATGCACTCGCACCTCAGCATTTTTGGTTTTCTTGACCTCTTCCCTTGGTTCTTCATGGCTAGAAGGCCCACCTTCTTCTTGATGCACTGGTGAAGGGATATGTGGACCTTAGAAAATATCATGAGCAATAAAAGTCTCCCAAGGAATGTTAAGACTGGGCTGGTGAAGAACAATGATTTTGATCAAACAGTAATGATAGATACTATTCCACTGCTGAGGGTATGGTTTCCTCTGCACAATGTGTGTCATCTTCTCAATGTTTCTAAACATGAAGTAAGGGAGATTCAACATCTTTACTCTAGTGAAATGCATAAGCCTAATATGATAGGCATACAACCAGGAGAACCTACCTTCACAAGTGAAGTACTTGATAATAATCCTCATCAAAGGAACATACCTGTTTTCCAAAAAATTAAAGGGGAATAACCTCTTCACTTGATTTCTGTATTTAGCCTTGATATAGGGCTTGTAGTAATCCTCATCAAGATCATGACCCTTGTACCATTTTTCACCCACATTAGGAATTCTAGAGGCCTCTGAAATGACAACTGGTAATATTGTAAAGGTTACTCCGGCAAGTGTCACCTCGTTGTTATGTAGATGAGTCACGAAAGTCTAGCCAACTCATGGTGAAACTAAACTCTTTCCACCATTTCACAAAATTCAAAACATGCTTGATGTCTGAAACAAGAAATTGCAAGTGGGAAAGCCTATAATTCCCTCAAATTAGTGGGCTCCTCTTTGATGATTCTTCTTCCTTTATGAGGTTTCCTTTGTTGTCTGCTCTCCATGGAGTTGTCACTAAGTGTCTCTTCTTCATACTCATAATCACTGTCTCTGTCCATGTTTTCCTTTGGCTTGAACAATATGGTTATATATGGATAGTGTTATGGATAATGGTGTGGAGGAATGTAGTGGGAAAAATGTATGGATGAGGGAATTTGGTAAAATGTATGTGTGAGGGGGATTTGGGGAGAAATAAGAAGTGGATAGGGTAGGAAAACAATAGTAGATATGAGGTTTTTAGTTCATGAGGTAAACTGTAGGAAAACTAGGGTTTTCCCTAGAAAATAGGGTTTTGATCTTGGATATGAAAAACCACAAAAACTTGATATAAAAACCCTAAACCACAAGATATATTAGTGTACTTACTTGCAAAAGAGGGAAACTTGAAGAAATTTGGTGGAATTTGGCGTTTTGAGGTGATTTGGGGCTCTGCTGGGCAAAGCGCAACGCCTGTCTCAAATCATATCGCCTGTGTATTTTTACACTGCAAAAATTCTCCAGAAGTGCAGTGTCGGCTTCAAAGTGCAGTGCCACCCCTCAGAAGCATAGCGCCGCTCCGAATTCTCTAGAAGCACAACACTTTGCTATGTTTTCTCAAGAACACTTGAAAATCGACCTTTGCTCTCTTCTTGATTCTTTAATCTTCAATAATGATATAATGGAATGAAAAATAGGAGGATGATTTTATATAGTTTCACCTTATGATTTTTTGCTTGTGAAACCCACTTTTGTAATGTCTATTTTTCTTTTAAAATGCTCTATTTTTTTTATGCTTGTTTTCTTGTTTTCTTTTGCTTGGCAAGTGGACTGATTCTCAAAGTCACTTGATTTTTGCAGTGGGGGATGCTTGGAAACATCACAAGCTTAGGAGGAGCTTGGGAACAAATATTACATATAGAAACAATAAAATTACATCATGAAGAAAGATAAAAAACAATAATATTCTGTTTTCACCTCAAAACAAGTTTTGAGGTGAGAACTACATTCAGCTTCTCAACTGATAAATTATGATTTTAACAATGATTATTAGTCTCCTCATATCTTTTCTGATCATTATTGGCATGAAATAACTGACTTTGACCATGATAAAACCCTAAAACCTAAAGACACCAGACCCTAAGACCTAATAAGATAAACTGCAGAGTAAATCATGAACCAGGACTGAAATATGAAAGAGGATCAGCAAGTACAAAGTATGAGGAGAAAAATTGGATGTAAACTCTACCATCAGTGAATCCATGACCTAATGGAATGACTCAGCAGTATGGGACTCCTACCATGAGATGCAAAAGAGCAAATTTTGATCACTGATGGCAGTGTGAAGACACTGACACTAACATTGGCTCTGATGGGGATGGTAGCTCCTTGGAGGTGCCAAGAACACCGTAGACTTAGTAGCCTTATCCTTGGGCAATGGAGTCAACCTCTTCAAAAACTAAAAACTGACACTATGCAAATGGAAACTGACTCATGACTCAAACTGTGACTAGAAACTGAATTAAACACACAAACCTCACACAAATCATTCAACTTTATAGCCTTCACCTCGGGCCCCAACCTGTGTACCCAGAAATCTTGCAATGAAAGGGAAAACAATATATACAATCATCATGTCATGGTTTCAGAAATCACCTCAGAAGTAGTAGTGCTTCAGGAGCCTGCCATTTACTGGCCCTCCTAGACAATCTTGACCATCCATCTCCTTGAGAAAAAAGGCATTATGTCCTCTATATGATGCAATATTATAGGGTCCTTTCCATAATTTTTCAAACTTTTCGTGCTTTCCTTTGTCCTCATTCTCACCCTCCCACCACAACAATACATCTTCTAGTTGGAATTTATCTGCTTTGGTTTTCCGGTCATAGATTTTCTTGATCTTTTCCTGCAATCTGAAAGTGTTTTGGAAAACTTCATCCCTCATTTGCTACAGATGAATCATCTGATTGATTCTTCGCTGAAAGTCATCCTCTTCACTGCTAGCCTCTTGTAAAAGTCTCACAACCGGGTCAATGCCATAAACTAATTAAAATGGAGACATACCTATGGATTTCTTCTGGCTCACTCTGTTAACCCACAAGGCATTAACCAAATTCTTGTGCCAACCTTTCTTATTTGTTTCCAGCATCTTCTTGATGATGTTCACCAATGACTTATTGGATGATTCAGCCAGACCATTTCTCGGTGGGTAATATGTTGTAGAATGACCCAAGGTAATCTTATACTTGCTGCAAAATTCGATCATCTTCTTTGATTTGAATGCGGCTGCATTATCTATGATGATTTTACTAGGACAACCGAAACAAGATAAAATATTTGATTCTAAAAATTGGATGATTACCGTATATGTGGCTTGTCTAGTCGGAATTTCTTCAATCCACTTGGTAAAGTAGTCGGTTGTTGTTAGGATCCATTTTTGCTATGCTGACGATGTTGGATGAATTTCCCTAATGAAATTGAGCCCCCACTACTGAAATGGTGCCTTGACTTCAACCAGTTTCAGAGGAAGAGGCAGCAGTTTTCTTATCCCTTGAAAGATCTGATAATCATGACAGCTCATGACTGTTGTGTAAACATCTGAAAATAAAGTCGGCCAATAGTAACCTGCTCTCAACACTTTGTTTGCCATTGTCTTCCAAAACAAGTGACCGCCACAGTCACCTTTATGAAAGTCATACATCACCTGCTGAGCCTCATCTTCTACAAGACAATTAAGTAATACTCCTCCCAGATCTTTCCAATAAAGAGCATTATTTAGAATGCAGAATTTAGCAGCTTTAAATTTGAGAGATCTACCTTTGTTCTTTGTCATCCTCGGAGGTGGTGAGAGGTGCTGAAGTACATACACTATGTCTGAATATCGTGGTGACTGAAGAAACATTTCAGACACTTGAATCAGAGAGCCTTATTCTTCATCTTCTGACATGGCTGTGATGAGATTTATATCTAAAGAATGCAGATTTGATTCCGCCATTAACCTCGTCAGGCCTTGTCCTTTGATCAACCTTGTAGGCTTAATCTCTAGATAGTATTGCAACATTGCTGCAATCCATTTTCCCCGCCTTCCTTCTGGTCAGTTTGGATTAGCACATCCTTTACTACTGCATTAGGAACATAAGCTATTGTATGTGAGTGCAGAATATACACTCTAAAATCCTTCAAAGCTTTGACAAGAGCAAGAGCCTGTTTTTCAATTATGTTGTACCGCAAAGCAGCATATCTAATGGTTCTATTGAAAAATGCAATGGGCTTCTACAACGAATCTTTCTTTTGAATCAATATTGTAGCCATGGTATGCTCGGATGCAAATGAAAATATGATGAAATCTTGCGTATAATCGGGACTAATCAAAACCGGGGCTATAGATAAAGCATATTTTACTAGATTAAATTACTTCACAACATCCTCTGTCCATTTTACCACGTTTTCCTTCTTTAGAATATTAGTTATTTCTCTTAAATGTTGAGCTATATTGGGTACAAATCTACGTAAGAAATTCATCTTACCATTAAAAGCTTGTATTTCTTTCTTGTTCTGAGGAAAATCCATTTGTTGAATTGCCCCCACCCTTGAAGGATCAATGCCAATGCCTTCCTTTGAGATAATATGACCAAGAAGCTTTCCTTCATCCATGGCGAAGAGACTTTTCTTAGGATTTAGAGATATCTTGAACTTCCTACATCTCTGAAGCACAATTTTTACATGGTGAAGATGTTCATCATCGGAACCTGAGAACACTATCAAATCATCTAAATATACAACCATAAATACATCCTTTTCATTGGCAAAAGCGATGTCCATTGCACGCCGAAATGTGGCTCCAACATTCTTCAAACTGAAGGGAATTTTAGCATAATGAAAAGTTCCCCAAGGTGTGGTAAATGCAGTTTTGTCTCGATCATCTTCATGCACCAAAATCTGATTATAACCTGAATACTCGTCGAGTAGTGACATACGAGATGCTCTAACCACTCTCTGCAGGATATGATCCATCTTCAGAAGTGGGTAATTTTCCTTCAAAGACACCTTATTAAGATTCCGGAAATCGATACACAATTTGATTTCTTCGGTCTTCTTTCGTGTCAGAACCAGGTTCGAAATCCAATCAGAAAATCTAATTGGGACAGTGATACTAGCTTTGAATACCCTGTTTACCTCTTTTTCAATGGAAGGAAGCAACTTGGGATTGATTCTTCTTAGCTTCTGTCTAAACGGCTTCTGATTTGGCTTGATGGGAATAGTGTGCTGAATTATATCTTTGTCATACACCTTCAGATCTGAATAATCCTAGGCAAACACATCAGAAAATTCAGATAACAATCTAACATATTTAGACTTTACCTCAAGAGTTAATGTTTTGGATAATTTCAAAAACTTGGGCTTATCTGCTGTTCCAAGATTAACATCCTCAATGCCTTTGTCTGTAGGCACCAAGCTCGGCTTTCTAGCTACATCATCTTGATCGAAAAGTTCTTCTAAAGGTATGAGACCTTTAGGAATAATGTTTTCTTTCAACTGCAATATTTCCATTTGATTCACCTCAATTTCTAGTTCATCAGTGTCATAGTCAACATCTATGAAGCATCCTTGTAGTTTCCCTCATTCTGCAAAAAAATGTTGATCTCCTTATCCTTCTCAAACAGCAGAAAACATAGAATACTGAATGGTTTCCCAAGGTAGAGCACTGCAAACAATGAATTCTACCTATCTATCTTGATATCATTCAGTTAGAAATAGGGAAATAGATTATGGCACACATAAAACATGTAAACAATTGATAACAAAAGAAGAAACTATGCAAAAGCACCATACCATAGGTATCCCATAAAAATAGTTGCAACTCCTATTAATTTCCTTGCCAAACTGCTTACAATGATGTACAATATTGTTCAGAGCATCCAAGTGAATCCAAACCTTGCAAATGAGAAAGAAAATACATAATATAGACAAAAAAACCACTCACCCTAACCATCAGGGGTTGAATCCATGAGAAGAGGGGTGGTTGCAACCATTTCCAAACAAGAACCAAGAATATAGGCAGTCAAGCAACTTGCCTCTATAAGTAGGGAAACTGATTCATTTGCTCCAAAACCACCTCTAACTAATGAATCTACCCTATAACACTATTTTACCATCACAATTACATACCATGTCATCAATTACATCAGTAAAAAAAGCCAAGAGGAGAGAGGAATCAGATTCTAGTCAAAACAGGCAAAATTCTGATTTTTTGGGCAAATGGTCAAAAGCACAATGCCATTGGCCTAAAGCACAACACCACTTTCAGCTCACTTTTGGAGGCCTTCCCCTTAACCAAATTGAGCCCATAATAGCTCATTGGAAAGATATGCAAGTCTAGTTTCTGGCACACCTAGAATTTTTGAATTTCGAGGTCATTTTCCCCCTCAAAACTTAAATCTCCCAAAATTGCTTCGGTGTGTCCAAAAAGAGGTAGAGAGGTCATTTCTTGGTAGTTTTTGGACCTTTTGGTGACCCAGATTTGCTCCAAAATTGCTAAAAATTTCCAAGATGCATGTCCTCATTCTCCTGAATCCAAATATGCAAACCTTTCCTCCATCTAATGCTCCATGGAAAAGCGCAGTGCCTGTGGCACTGCACTTCTGGGCAAAATTTTTGTGTTTAAAATTACAAAATTGCAAAAATGCAAAAAATTTCCAAAATTTACCCAAATTTGGCATGGGACACCACCATCAACTACTTTGATGGGCAAGGGAGGCTTCAGCCAACATTTCCAACCTATCTTGCTCTTTCTTGCCCTCTAAGGCTCTCCTCAACCTAGCTTTTAGCTTCCTAATCCTCATATTGTAGATTTTGTTGTGGGACATGTAATGGTATGCCATGTGTTGGAGCATTTTCTTGTCCCAGTTTCCCTTCTCAATTAGTATTTCAAGATGTATGTTGACCCTCTCAAGCCATGTTTCCCTATCATTTTCAATCTCTTGCTAAATAGGAGTAAACTTGACATGAGCCTCTTTAGCCATTTGCCTGTTTGCTTTGATCATTTGTAGCTCCATGAGGACTTTCTTGTCACTCAATTGTTTGTTTTCCTACTCTAAATATTTGATGATGAACTTGGCTCTCTCTAAGTTGTCCACCAAGAATTGTATTTCAACTTCTCTTTCCTGAATGATGAGGTCTTTGATGGTGTTTTCATCCTGAGCCTCCAAGTTAATAATGTCACTTCCATGATGAGTGAAGTGTTATTGTGGCTCCTCATGCTCAATAAGTTCAAAATATCTTTCCTCCTCATCACCAAGATCTTCCTCTTGTACCTTTTCCTTGCCTTTACTCAAACACTCAACCTGTACCTGTTTTGTTGATGTAGAAGGCAAAGCCCCTTCCACACCTTGTGGAGCAAACATTTGCCTATGGACTGATGACAAAGGCAAGGTCCCTTCCACACCTTGTGGAGCAAACACTTGCCTAGAAGTTGCAAAAAGTCTCCTTGTGCCTCTCTGATATGTTAAATACACTGGCACCTTAACAGTTTTGGTTTTGGTTTTCTTGACCTCTTCCCTTGGTTCTTCATGGCTAGAAGGCCCACCTTCTTCTTGATGCACTGGTGAAGGGATCTGTGGACCTTTGAAAATCTCATGAGCAATAAAAGTCTCCCAAGGAATGTTAACAAGACTGAGCTAGTGAAGAACAATGATTTTGATCAAAGAGTAATGATAGATATTGCTCAACTGTTGAGGGTATGGTTTCCTCTGCATAATGTGTGCCATCTTCTCAATGTTTCTAAACATGAAGTAAGGGAGATTCAACATCTTTACTCTAGTGAAATGAATGAGGAGTCTAATATGATAGGCATACAACCAGGAGAACCTACCTTCACAAGTGAAGTACTTGATAATAATCCTCATCAAAGGAACATACCTGTTTTCCAAAAACTTAAAGGGGAATAACCTCTTCACTTGATTTCCATATTTAGCCTTGATATAGGGCTCGTAGTAATCCTCATCAAGATCATGACCCTTGTACCATTTTTCACCCACATTAGGAATTCTAGAGGCCTCTGAAATGACAGCTAGTGATATTGTAAAGGTTACTCCGGCAAGTGTCACCTCATTGTTATGTAGATGAGTCACAAAAAGTCTGGCCAACTCATGGTGAAATTGAACTCTTTCCACCATTTCAAAAAATTCAAAACATGCTTGATGTCTGAAACAAGAAACTGCAAGTGGGCAAGCCTGTAATTCCCTCAAACTAGTGGGCTCCTCTTTGAAGATTCTTCCTCCTTTATGAGGTTTCCTTTGTTGTCTATGTCTTGTTGAGATTGCAACAAGATGATGGAGCTTAGTGAAAAGAGTCGCCTTCACTAAGTGGGCCCGCAGGCTATTTTTGGCGCAAGTCTATTTTTAGACTATGTCTATTTTTAGACATATGGATCATGTCTATGGATTGCAGGTTGTTGTTTATGGATGATTGATCAAGTTGGAAAAAATAGATGGACTTCTATTTTTGATACAGCGGAGTGATCACAGCGGAGTGACTGCTCAGTCTAAATATAGAACAGTCAAATATTATTAGCTCATAATAATATTTAGACTATAAACTTTGTCTTATTCTCTTGGAGCACTTCAGGATGAGCTACGGATGTGGTACATGCAGATCCCAGAAGGAAATACGTGGTTACCTATGGGATGACTAATATTTGCATGCAGGACTTCAGTTAGAACTCAAGTGAGTTGAGTTTAGTGGACTGGAGGTGCAGTTGATGGAGTTGTGTTCAGTTTAGCTTTGTTAAACTGGTTGTATTTAGTCTAACTGGCAAATAGACTAGAGATGAGTTGGGTGAATTAGTTATTAATTAATTCACAAGTTATTAACTCATAATACAACTAATGAATACATCAGTTAACTCAGTTGCATGTCAGTGCATGTTCAGTTCAAAAGGGACAGGTGGTAGAGAATCAGATTGCTATCAGTTGTGACTATAGTTGTGCACCAGATCTTGCACAATCAAGGGATTGAGTATGCAAATGAGTTTGCCCACATTGTAGCTTGTGCTCACGTGATTTAGCCAAGAAAAGACATGGCTGCCTTGGAATTATCATCAGTTCTTGAGCAGGTATTGAGCAGCGGAGGAAGGCAAGCAGCGAAGGAGATTTGAGCCAGTGATTGATTCAGATCTGAGCTGTATTGTGTGTAACAGAGGTGGAGATACTTGTGAGAAGTATTATGTTGTGTAATGTTACATGACTCAATCATTAATAGACAGATAGTTGGGGTTTTTAGCGAGATGCTTTCCCCGGGATACTGTGTTAATGTGTGAATGCTCTTGATGTTTTATTGTTATTGATGTTGCTATATTGATGATTAACGTAGAGGAGCTTATGTATTTTGTATGTTTTCCGCAATAGTACATGATCAGGATAATCTCTATTGAATATGTGTTAAATTATTCAAAATTTCTACATGGTATCAGAGCAGTTGATCATCAGATCTACTATTCGGCAAGTGTTTACATTCTATTTCTCTAGGCAGAGCCTGTAATCGGGCCAGGTAGCCTCTGGATTCATCCTTCCTTTGGAAGGTGAAATATCCGGTCAAAGCCCATACAGTCAATCTCTGTACGAGAAATATTGTGTTCTCACGAATCTTAGATCCGAGGTGGTTGAGATGGTTGCTGGTGGAATTCGAATTTGCAGCAGTGTTTTCTTGGTGACAACGCAGCAATGTCTTTCAACGGATTGCAATTGGAGTATGCTCTTGAGGGCATCTCAAGCTATATTGCATGGAAGGACAGGATGGAGGTAGTTTTGGATGATAACGAGCTGAAGGAGTTCATAGATACGGATATCCCAAAGCCTACTGATGCTACTCAAGCTGATGCTTGGCAAAAGAAGATCGCAAAATGTCGAAGGATTCTGTTGGAGGGCGTGAAGGATCACATTGTGTCCAGCCTCCATGGAAAGGCTACTCCATATTTGATGTGAAAATCATTAACAGAATTATTCCAAAGCAAGAGCGATCAGAGGAAGCTGGCGCTCAAAGATAAACTCAGAAACATCAAATGCGAGAAGGGTGACAGTATTCCCAAGTATCTCACGAAGTTCACTCAGTGTCGAGATGAACTGGGAAGTGTGGGGGTTACTGTCGATGATGGGGACTTGGTGAGCTTGGCTCTCCTTGGTCTTCCGAAGAGTTGGCATTCCTATCAGGACTCTGTCAATGGTCGGGAGAAGTTGCCAGGATGGGAAAGACTATGTCAGATCTTGTGCAGGAGGAGATCAGGCGGAGTACCAGGGACGGATCTTCGTCAAAGGGAGCTGATGAAGAGAATTGTGCTTTGGCTGCCAAAGCAAAGAAAGGGAAGAGCAAGAAAGCTTCTCAGTCTGGTGCGAAAGGCAAGAAGCAGGATATGTCCAAGGTGAAGTGTTTTCACTGTCACCAGCACGGACACTATGCCACAAATTGTCCGCAGAAGAAGAAGAACAAGCAAGCTGCTGGATCTGCAGGGGGAGAGGCCTTAGCTTCTCAGTTTGAGCTTGATTTTTCATTGATCGCATGCTTGGTTTCAAGTGTGATGGGATCAGTGTGGTTCTTGGACAGTGATGCGTCTTTTCACATGACGGGAGATAGAGATTTGTTCTCTGATCTGAAGGACAAAGATCTTGGAGTGCACATCGAGATGGGCGATGATGGTAGATACAGTGCGACCGGTATCGGTACCATTTCCTTTGAGAGGGAGTCTGGTAAACCCTTTGTATTGAAGGAAGTCATGCATGTTCCAGGATTGAAGAAGAATCTCATCTCAGTGGCGATGTTAGAAGACAAGGGGTATGATGTTGTTTTCAGCGAGGGAAAAGCCTTCCTGCGCAGCAAGACAACTGGTGAGACCCGGAAGATAGGGGTTCGAGTGAGGAACCTTTATCAGTTGCATGTAGATGGATGCGCAGCAATGGCAGGCAAGGCAGAAGGATTGGTGAGCCGGGATGATGGCGAGTTGTGGCACAGGAGATTAGGTCACCTTCACCATGGAGCCTTGAAGATACTGCAGCAGATCACTACAGGGCTTCCTAAAGGCACACTTGCGCAGTCAGATCAGTGCAAGGGGTGTACTTTGGGGAAGCTTGTGAAAGCCATCTTTCACGAGAAGGATAGTCGCGCCACGACGATCCTTGAGAGAATTCACACAGACGTGTGTGGGCCTTT
>APFE030640381.1:7171-56082 GCA_000404065.3 Pinus taeda
CTCTCTGTTTTCGACCAGGGATGAGTAAGAGATCATCACTCTCCAAGTGGAAGCAGGAACTATCAGAGAGAAGACACTAATCAAGATCCCAGAAGATGACTCACCTCCATATAATCATCTATATATGGATCCCTCATCACAGAGATCCAGAGGCTGGAATTTTGTATCTTATAGAGAAGTGTTGTTGGGTTTCTGGTGTACATTCATAGTGTTGGGTGATCTAAGCTTTGCTTGAGGTGAAGAAGGGCTTTCTAGCTGGAGGATGATGCTGGGTCAGAACATATGGTTGTAATCCTCTTGCTACTTTTCATCTTAATAAAGCTATTCAAGTTTCCTCCATATTCTTGTATGTTTACTTATATATGCATTTGTATGGTTAACACACATCTGGTCCTGTGTTATTTATGAAAATATATCTTTGTTCTTCGAAAGTAGTATGTTACTATGATTCCACAGGTGCTCTTTGAAGCTGGGCAAATGAAGAAGAAGCGGAAAAGCTCTATCAGGAAGGAGAGGAAATCAAGTGCAAGACTAAGGTTGGCCTCCTTTGTTCCACTCCTATCTATTTTTATAAAGGAAAGCAAAAGTAGACTTTACTTGTTTGTTTCTAAGATAGCTACCAGTCTTAGTGGGAATAGCAACATCCGAGTGGACACTATTCCTGGTAACACTTGGGGTACCTTTGCATACAAAAAGATGCCTTTCGGTCTTAAAAATGTTGGAGCGACATTTTAGCGGGCCATGTCATATGCTTTCCATGACATCAAGCATGTCATCAAAGAATACTTAGATGATTTAGCTGCTCATTCTCGAAAGAGAATTGATCATCCTGGTCACCTTTGGTTGTTTTTTGAGAGATGTTGATTTTACAAGATCCGATTGAATCCAAATAAATGTGTTTTCCAAGTTACATCTGGTCGGTTGTTAGGGTTCATTGTGTCAACTAAAGGGATTCAACTTGATCCCTTCAAGGTGGAGGCAATAGTTCAGTTGCCTCCCCCGTCCTCCATCCGACAACTTCAAAGTCTTCAAGGGGGGTCAAATTTCTTAAGATGGTTTATAGCCAACTATGCTGAGATAACTAAAGTGTTTATGCATTTGCTCAGGAAAGGAGTTCCATTTCTATGGGACAACTTTGCACAACGATATTTTGATGCCTTGAAGCAGGCGTTGATCTCTGCCCCACTTTTGAGTCCACCGGATTATGGTAGAGATTTCCTTTTATATCTTGCAACTGCAAAATCAACCATAGGTATGGTTATGTTTCAGGAAGATGATGCTCTAATGGAGCATGTCATTTACTACTTGAGTCGAGGATTGGTAGGCCCTAAACTATGCTATTCTCTCATTGAGAAATTAGCCTTGGCAGCTATCCATGCTATCTAGTGGCTTCGCCATTACATTCTACTACATAAAACATTTGTCTTAGCGGCGGTCAATCCTTTCCAATTTGTCCTCAGTATGCGAGTGATTGGGGGCAAATGCAATTGATGGATTGTTATTTTACAAGAATTTGATCTCAAGTTCTTGTCGGCCAAGTCTAAGAAATCATTGGTTTTTGTAGAATTAATTTCCGAGCTACCTTGTGGAGAGGACACTGTTTATGAGGAACGTTTTCTTGACGAACATCTGTTCCTCATATTTTCACAAGATCCCTAGTATGGAGATATCATAATATATCTCCAGACTTCGAAGTTTCCTCTTTCTGTCTCCAAGGATGAATGTCGAAAATTACATTACCTGGCTAAGAAATATGTGATCATTGGTGATACATTATATCGCCAAGGGGTTGATTCAATCCTTAGGCGTTGTTTAACCTTAGAGGAAGCAGAATCAGTGCTTAATGAATGCCACAGTGGAGCTTGTGGCAGTCATCTTTCAGGGCTTGCTATAGCCCATAAAATCTTCCGTGACAGCTACTTTTGGTCTTCGCTTTTCAAAGATTTTATTGAAGCAGTCAAATGTTGCCACCCTTGTCAAGTCTATACTTGGAAGATGCGCGCGCATCTAGCTCCTCTCTTCCCTATTGTCATTTTCGGTCCTTTTACATTCTTCATTTGGAACATCTTGATGAGCAGCATTGAGATGTCACCACAATCAATTAGGCTCATAAGAAAAGGGTTAAAACTCAGTACGATAGAGTTGTCCGTCCTCGAGTCTTTTCTGAAGGTGACCTTGTCTTGGTCTATGACCAAGATAAAGATGCCTTGGGGGTAGGAAAATTCAAGTCTATGTGGTATGGTCCCTTTATAGTGAAACGCGTTTTAGAAAAAGGGGCTTATCGAATTAGTTGATTTTGAAGGGAACACGTTGGCGGAGCCCCAAAATGGGCTCTACCTCAAGAAGTACTTTTCCTAGGTTACGTCTGAGCAATGGCTTCTTTATATATTTTGTATTTTTTTACATACCTTATCGGGATTTTTCATGATATCGACATTTTTTTATCTGCTTTGGCAGGTGTTGATGGATGACTTGGTCTATTTTAGATTTGCCAAAGGTGCTAGTCGACACACTCGGAACCTTCCTTCCGCAGCTTGGGTGATTTATTATCCAACTGGTCAGTTGATGATATCAAGGGGAGTATGTATTGGTCCAGTGTCAAATAATATGGTCGATTATACTACCGTCATTAATTTACTATCCAAAGCTATTTCTTATGGAATCGATTCATTGGTATTCTATGTTTATTGACAACTGGTAGTGTCACAATTGAATAACACCTATCAGGTTCGGGATACTTGTTTATATTGCCAATATTTGAGAGTGAGGGTGTTGCAAAGATCATTTGTTTATATTACTTATTTGCACATTCCACGATCTAATAATTCATTAGTAGATTTATCACTAATCAAGCTTTAGATTGGTACATCATTCATTCATCAAGATAAAATCAAACATCAAAAGTTGGAATTGTACATAGATATATATCATAAAATCGCCTGTGTGTACATAAAGTGTATTAAAAAATAATATACAAAATTGGGACAAAAATGCCCATAATCATGTCCAGTACATCTAATGGCATGGCTCAGGATGAGCGGCTAAGTAGGTGACCGCTGCTTTGGCCACACACCAAAAAGGCAAACCCAGTCACGTGGCACTCCTACCACGCAGTGTTGCATATCATCTAGTAGATCTTCTACGGCCTCCATCGGTACCCGGTGGGTCAACCTCACCAAGTTTCATTGGACTGTGTATAAGACTCTCTCAGTCTCCACAGCCACCTCTTCAGCACCTCTATCGCGATGCCTATACCATGGAAATTCATCTAGTCATACCGGACCCACATTTGGAACATAATCATTTTATCAGTCATTTAATCCCATCAAAAATATCTTTAAGTTAATTTTCATATTTGAAAAACACATAAAAATCATAAAAATTAACAGAACTTTAAAAAATGGTTACCTATCTCTCCCCATGCTGCGTCTAGTGGCAATGCCAGGTCTGGATCTCCCGTGATGATCTACTTCTCCCACTAGGAGAAGAAATCATCGTCAAAAGTAGTCCTTGGTACGTCTTCGCCTCCTAGGCATTTCATCAGGTCAGCCCACCTGCCCATCCGTGGATCTCGTGGGCTATTGATAGGAACTGATACTCTAGGACGTAACCCTAGAACCTTCTTGAAGAAGAAGGAGCACAAAATGGTCCCATATCCAAAGTTCTTGGTTTGTCCTTTCTGAATGGAGGATAGCTGACTCTTCATATTGGTCAGAAGAGGTGCGCACCAGTCAAACATAGTAGTGAGATAATCTACAGCCAAGCTCATGGATAGTTGTGATGCTTGGTGCAATGAGGCTAATCTATTCACCTTGGCTATGGTGAACAATATGATCCTCAAGGACAAACTCTCTACATGTTTGATTGGAATTTGGCTTCCAATCTTCTCCGGATTCCCCAGACAATATATATGCACGTAGTCTTCCACTGAAAGACTACCTCGTGATTGTTTTGTCGAATGCACCACTTCTCCCCTCCGGGAGGGTCTAGTAATAAACTAAATATCTTCTATCTCTATCCTTAAAGGCATTTGATCAATAATGAACGCATCATCTTATATACTCTAGTAATGGATCAACATTTCAAGCAAGCAGGTGTTTGCCTTCATATTTGGCATTTTGAAATTTTTTAATAAACCACATCCTCTCAAGGCATCCAAGGCCTATTGATCATTCATAACCTCATCATCAACAGTAGCATGCTCCCTTTCCCTCCAGGTGATTGTCATCCTAAAAGAAAATCAAGTTTAACTGTTAGATTTTTATGTTTTAAATTCAAACCGCGTATACGCGGGTAAAATTCATACACAGTCGCGTGTAGGGCCTGCGTATATGCAAGTTCTTCATAACCAACCCATGTATACGCCGCGTTGGAATTTTTGGCATAATTTCCAACGGTAAAACCTCAATTTAAATTTCTAAAAACAATCACAAATTGATGCAAGCTAGATTTGGGGGTTACCTAGTGATTTTGAGTCAATTTGAACGGTCAAATTCTTTGATGGGAAAGATTGCTTCTTTTTCTCCCTAGCTTTTTCTCTCAGCACAAATGGTAACTTTGCTGAGTAAAAAAATTATTTTATAAGCTTTGAAAATATGAAATTTTTTCAAAACTTGATTTTGTTTTGTCTCATGTATCTTTTAACTTGGGAGCTTGGAGTTTCGAGAATGGGTTGTCTTTCATGACATTTTGGATGCTTTTTCAATAGTTTTGAGTCGGTTCCATGACTACTAACTTGTCATGGCAGATATCATTTTCTCACTGGCATATAGGTTAAGGAAGCCATTTTTCCATTGCATTTTACATACTAGCCTCCATTTGTCGATACGCTTTCCATAGGGTCGATCCCATCGTGTTATGGTTCATAAACCATCTTCACTCACCAATTTTTTAAATCATGACATGATGGTAGAGCCATCCCTTTCATGGGCATTGTAGTTAGCACCTCACTGACACTAGTTCCCCATGTTGTTTCATTGAGTAGGCTTAGAGTCCTTTGTAGTCCCGCCATGGCTTAAGCATTGAAGACTTATTCCTCTTTGGTTCTTCACTTCATTCTGGCCTTATACCCTAGAGGCTCCTTTATGTTGAGTTGTACTACTATATTGCATTTTGACCATTTGCGCCCTTTTGGCCTTGAGCCAGCTTCACTTGGACTCATGTTTAAGCCACTTTTTTACCATGTTTTCTGCAAAAATCAAACTTGCAATCCCTTAGCTTTTGCAACTTGACACACCTTCAGACCTGTGGAAGTAACATCCATTTGAGTGTCCTTGACCAGTTTCACCTCCCTGAAAAGAACATAGGAATGTTCCCATCCTAAGAACTAGATCATCTGTTTCACTGACACTTGTTCTTTCCACTATACTATAGCATTCTTTTATTCTTTCTCCAGCTTAAAGAAAAGAAAAAAATTATATATTCCAAAAAGAGTGGGAATGGGACAATATTTCCATTTATTGTTGGCAGCTAGAGTCAGTCGTGTCGCCCTTGAACAAAGCACTCATAAGAAAGTCTCTCCTCCATTTGGACGAGATTTAGTTTGACTTAGGCATGCCTTAACCTTGTTATTGAGTTAGTTCTCCTCTAATTGGTTATCTCTTCCAATCATATGTAGAGTTCGTTC
Organism: Pinus taeda; assembly: GCA_000404065.3. Taxonomy (NCBI): domain Eukaryota; kingdom Viridiplantae; phylum Streptophyta; class Pinopsida; order Pinales; family Pinaceae; genus Pinus; species Pinus taeda. The sequence continues at coordinate 12,798 of APFE030640381.1, forward strand.
ATGCCTCCTGCATGATGAACTTATACAGAGTCATCATATGCTGCCACATGGTCATCATTGAGTTGTGCTTTTGTTCAAGGGAAGTAAGCCTGAGTTGGCCTCTCTGCGATGTCTCTTGACCTATTTTTCAGTTGGCCATCCTTGGTTGTCAGTGTCTCGTCTATCATCAAATCAGTTACATTGGTCCTTTACTCATGCCAGTTTGAGAAGGTCTCCATTGACTTCTTGCCGGCAGGTCTTGTCCTTATTGACGATGACATCTTGCTCTGAGGATAGGCCTAGAGCCACACCCTGGCCCTATTTTTATTATTGATAGGTCACCTTGTGCTCAACATCAATCAGTATAATGGGTCTTTGACTAAGTGGTTTCCCTTGTGTTCGACATCAACTTACATTATCACACATTGGGATTTGTGCAGTTCCTTGGTTTCCATTTGACCCTATTGGTGGATTCCTCACCTCTGTGTCAACTTTCATTATTGGTTGGTTTAAAGGGTTTCTATCATGCACTAGCTACATCTTGTGTATGCCGGAAATGTGCTTCGGTTGGGTTACTACATCTTTTTTGTTTGATTCCTTCCACATTATTGGCTTACGAGTTACACTCACGCTAAATTGATGAAGGATGCCTTAATGCCTTCCTTCTAGCAGATCTTTCCATATCGACTATGACTCATTGCTCTGGGGTAAAGGTCTAGAGTCCATTTGGCAGTAACTTGGGGTTTGCAGTCATCAGTGGTAGATCCTTCAATATCAACAGTGGGAAACCATCATTGTCTCCTGACTGATAGATTCTTATAGGTGTTCGACTTTAGCTAATCTATTCGCACTTGTTAGATTGTACTGGGTACCTTGACTCCCATTATCATTATCGATGAGTAGTCTCGTGTTTGTTAACAATATACATCAATGACCAGTAATCAAACGATTTCTCACATGGTCGACTTCAAATCATTTATTCCCATTGTGTAGAAATGTACCACCACAGTCGGTGAAGACCTTGGGTTGCATCAACATTCTTTAGTTCACTTGTTAGTTGCTCCTGTTGCTGCTACTTGACACCATTCCACATTATATGTTGCAGTTCTTCACAGTGACATCTTATATGCTAGCATCCAAGTTGCGATGTAGTACCATCTTATTCCATCATGTTCATTTGGTACTATTGGAATCAATTTTTGACATCTGTGATTAGCTCCATCTTTCAGCTTCATTGATCATCTTATTATATGTGATATTTAGACATGTACTTGTTTGATCATGATCAGATGATCCATTTTGTACTTTCAGTTCCTTATACTTGTATACATAGTGGATCCACTTGTACTTGATGTGTAGACATGCTTTACTTTCTCTGAGCATGGGTATTCCCACCTCAAACAATTGTTTCTTTATGATCTTCTTTTGTTGGCTTGGTAGGCTGAAACCTGGTGAAGTCCTTCCCGATTTTTGACAGGTTTCCTTTCCGTATACTTAATACATTTCAGCCATCATGTTCCCCTTCTAACCTCATATATTAGGGGGCATATATTATAGCTCTAAATACCACCTTATGTATTTGCGATGATGCTTGGTTTATGGCCTAGGGCAACCCCTCCTTCTAGACTTGGTCCAAATATTCAAAAAATAGTGTTTTACTCCATGTACGCGACTTTGCCCTGTATTAAACACGTATACATGCGGGTCAGTCTATACCCAACCCAAGTATATGTCTTAAAACACTTTAAAAAAATAAATTTCCTTAATTATGGGCAGAGATCACGGGTTTTACCTGTTGATTACCTATTAGTGCCCATGGCCCAACTGTTCCCAACTGTTTCCCAACTAAAAAACTACTTTGGGAGAAGTATAAGAAGACTTCAATGGGAAGGCCTTAAGGAGGAGAGAAAATAGAGAATTATTCTGTTGAGATTATCCCCTGATCAAGTCTAAAGATCCCTGTGCTTCAGGCACTTCCCCAAGTTCAGGAAACCCTTGTTTCCTTGAGAGTTGATATCCTTTCACTTGTGGGAGATATCCTTGTGTTGGTTATGGGAGGAGCCTTTTGAAGACTAGGACTGGACCGACCTAGAGGACGGTTCTACTTGGAGCCGCAAGAGGAAGACTCATGTGAACTCTTTCTCTATTTTGATTATAGTTATCTGAAATAAAAGAAACACTGCCATGTTCCTAATATCAACTTTTTTCATGTATCTGATGTTATCGTTCTGGTTTATGTATGAATGACTATTTCAATGTATAACTAACCATCTATTTATATGCTATAAAGTTGATTTCACTATAATGCTTCACCTATATGTTGGTGTATGTCTTTGAATTGGTTGTTTTGCAGGTTCAAAGATCATGAGGAGTTGTAGAGGGTTTGAACCCTTACTGGAACTACTTGAACGAAGGACCCTCGAGTATGTACATTCTCACATAGTTTTCTCATTTAAACATTTTTCCTAAGTTATTTGCTTGTTTCTTGTTGTGGATTACTCCCTCTCTGCTAGGGTTCTGACCCAAAGCCCTAGGGGAATTTATCCCTTAACAGATCATTTATTCCCATTGTGTAGAAATGTACCACTGTGGTTAGTGAAGACCTCAAGTTGCATCATCATTCTTTAGTTCACTTGTCAGTTGCTCCTGTTTCTGGTACTTGACACCATTCCACATTATATGTTGCAATCCTTCACATCAACATCTTATATGTTGGCATCCGAGTCGCGATGTAATACCATATTATTCCATCAAGTTCATTTGGTACTATTGGGATTAGTTTTTGACATCAGTGATCAGCGCCATCTTTTAGCTTCATTGATCATCTTCTTATATGTGATATTCAGACATGTACTTGTTCGATCGTGATCAGATGATCCATTATGTACTTTCAGTTCCTTATACTTGTATACACAGTGGATCTGCTTGTACTTGATGTGCAGACATGATTTACTTTCTCTGAGCATGGGTATGCTGGCCTTAGACAGTTGTTTCTTTCTGATCTTCTTTTGCTAGCTTGGCAAGTTGAAATATGCTAAAGTCTTTCCTAGTTTTTGATAGGTTTCCTTTTCGTATACTTAATACACTCTGGCCATCATGTTTCCTTTTTACCACTTCCCATTGTTGTTCTTGAGTATTGTTATCAACATTAATGAGCTTAGTACAGCGATTCGCAAAATGACCATACTCGTGACATACCTTACACTTGAAGGGGATCTGTTCGTAATCGAGCTGTTGTATGTGCGACCATTCATCAACTTTGAGCTTGATGGCTTCTGGAAGTCCTTTACCCAGGTCAACCTCGACACAGATACGGGCACATGCCTGCATGTTGTCTCTTGGCTCGCTCCTGTCAATATATTTGCCGACTGCATTTCCGATGGCGCGTACAGATTCATCTCCCCAGCAATGTAATGGGAGATGGGGGAGGCGAACCCAAATAGGAACAGCATTAGAAATATCAAGCTCTGGATCAAAATCTGGCGTCCATTTGTTTAAGTACAGACCTCTAGAGTCCATAAAATATGGCCCATTGCGAAATATCAGGTCCTTATCATTCTTTGTCTCGAAGTGGAAGGTGAAGTATCCCTTCCCATAAAATCTAATAGCAATTTTCCCTTGTATTTTGTCTGCCCAATTTATGCGAGATGACTTTCCTTTTCCCATGATGTCACCATACTAGGGATCGAGGTTACTAATCAAGAAGAGCGTATTGTCTAGGATGCAGTCCTATATTCGATAGGGAGGGGAAGTAGATGGTAAAGAGAAAATCAACTCAACAAAAGCCAATGACTTCTTAGATTTGGCAGTGGTAAACCCTAAATCAAACTCCTAGAGGATAATGATCCACTTGGAATATTTTCCCCCCAGCAATTGACGTGACAGAATATATGTCATCAGGTTGCAATAAAAAATCACGGTCGTCGTACCCAACAGAATGTAATGAGAAAAACGCTAAACAACCTGAATGGCTGCCAAGGCCAACTTCTCGACATAAGCATAGTGAGTCTCGGTGTCAAGAAGGTTGTTGATAAGATAATATATGACATTCTTGGCACCATCATCATCATCATCATGTACCAGAACTGTGCCAATGGTACTATCAACGGTAGTTAGATAAAGCAAGTAATCACAGTGATAGTTAGGTGGACGTAACAAAGGAGCAAAAACAAGAAGGGTCTTAAGCCGCTAAAATTACTTTTGGGCAATTTCATCCCAAATGAATGGAGTGTCATGCTTAAGCAGACGTGTATAACCTTTAGCAACCTCGACATAGTTAGGGATGAAATGACGCAAGAAATTAGCCTTCTCTTGCAAACTCTGCAACTAGTGCAAAGTAACCAGAGGTGGGAGATTCAAAATAGCTTCGACCTTGAGTGGATCGAGATGAATACCCTCCTTAGAAACGAAAAACCCACGGAGTCCGCTGGACTCAATGCAGAAAACACATTTGTGTGGATTGAGACAAATATTATAATGTCTATAGTGAAGAAACATCTGATGGATGTGGTCCAGATGGTCAGTGCATTTCGCTGAATGAGCAAGAAGATCATCCAGATAATGTTGAACAATGTGTCTAATATCATGAAAAGCATAAGAAATTTCTCTTTGGAAAGTTGCACCGGCATTCTTTAGACCAAATGGAAGATCTTTGTAAGCAAAAGTACCCCATGGACAGATGAAGGCAGTCTTATGCTGATCAACAGGTAAAATATTGATCTGGTTATAGCTAAAGAAGTCGTCCATAAAAGAGAATATTTCACTCCCAGCAAAGTCATCAGTAAGCTAGTTAATAAAGGGAGTGGGGTAGTTATATTTCGGACATGAGCGATTAATATCACAATAATAAACACAAACTCGAATAGTGCCCTACTTTTTAGTCATAGGGAAAATGTTGGAGACCTAGTCTATTAATGGAATAGGATAAATGAACCGAGTCTTGAGAAGTTTTTCAACCTCTCCCTTAATGGAAGCTTCCTTTCTTGGGTGCATGGGACGTAAACGTTGATGAACTGGTTTCACATCAGGATACATAGGTATCTCATGCACCACAATACTTGGATCTATACCGAGCATTTCTCCATACGACCAGGCAAACATGTTGCGAAACTCTCAGAAGAGACTAGTGTAAATCTTGATCTCCTGAGGAGAACAAGTTACTCCAATGTAAATATTTGACAACCCTTGGTTTAACACAGATGTCGATAGGCATGGTTTGCATGATATTTCCCATATTCCCTTCAGAAAAAACATCATGAGTTAAAATGGGCATCTGAAGTAGTTGATAAGGAACATGGGAAGAAAAATTATTGAGACACGCAGTCATTGCCCCAAAGCCAGGAAGAAGCAAGGAGCGATGATGACTATCGACCCAAGGAGGATCCTTGAAAGACAAAGTTTCAAGAATATCCTCATCAAAAGGAAATGTCTCTTGCAAAGGATCAGGAGAAGCAATATCTCCAATCCAAGAGGATTGCACATACCTATCAAGAGATCTACTTGAAGGAGTAGAGTCAGAAGAAGAAACCGAAGCTGAAACGATTTCAACATAGTTAAGCTCAACAGGGCTTAACAACATAACATCACCCCAAGAATCTACCTTATCGAGGGGAGGAATCACCCAAGGATCATGGTTAACGGAGATCATATTGACAAAGGTGGCATTAGGAGGTGGGAGTAGAAAAACGCCCATGAGGGCAGGAGCTTTAAAGAGCCTGGCACCCACACTCTCATAAGGAATACTAGTAATCTCCACATATGGAACATTGCCTGTTGAGGAAGAGGAATCAAAGAAGGACAATTGATCGACCATAAAAATTTTCCCTTGATGAGGAAAACAGAGTACGCAGAACAATGGAGAAGCAATGGGATGCATAAAATATGTCCAACTTCGACCCAGTAGAAGGTTGTAAGTCAGATTGGCGTTGACAACCTCTACTTTGATGTTGACTGCCATGCCCTCCAAGGTGATAGGCAAGTGCAAGAGAATACCAAACAGACAACAATCTCTTCCATCAAATGCCTCTAGGATATTTAGAGATTGACTCAAAGATGGAGAACCAATGGCTTTCCAACAAGAAACATACATGATGCAAGTGAAGGCTCCTTCATCAATAATAGTTTGATGAATAGTCTTTGAGTTAATAACAACCTGGATGAGAAAAGTGATCTGGTGAGGAAAATGAAACACATGATTTTCAAGATCGAAAGTAATCAACTCAAAATCAGCCAAATCAATTCCACTGATGGCGGATAGTAATGACTTCCATTGGGGAGGAAAAATCCGGAGAACCTCCAATCAGACATAGCCAAAGGAGCTTGGGCTAGATCTTTGATAATACTATAGTGCTGTGTAGCACAAGCATTGGAATTGTAGGACGATTTCCGGAGAATTCCTTTAGTGGGTGGTTGAATGACGGACTCATTACTAGGCCTTTCAATATGAAGAGGGCTAGAACTGGACAGGGGAACACTAGAAGGAACTTCAAGTTCTTTCCTGCTCAGCAGAGATTAATCTTTCGATCGAGTAGACATGTGAATAGGAATAGTCCCGGCCATAAAGACCTGGGAACCAGATGAGGAAGAGGATTGAGGCTGGTCCGCCATTTGAGTTTGTTGGGAAAGAAAAGGTTCTTTAAGCACAATAGGAATCCTTGAAGTCCCCTTAAGCAAACAACTTACCTCAGACTGTCAAGGACAGTCCTTAGTGAAGTGATCCTCATCACAGATAATACAAGGATACCTAGGTTTGTGTTTAGAACCATCATCGATAGGAGTCTTAAGAGGTTCTTTCCTTGGTGTGTTAGATTTATTTTTACCTTTCACTTTCTTCTTACCCTTCGAAGTTTTCTCTGTAGTGGTGGACTGGATAGCATTAACTTTTGAGGTTCTCCCAAGATTGGATGTAGACTAAGAAGCAATTTCAATAGGAGCAATGGATTTCTACTTCGTAGGAGTCATGGAAGACTTTCGAGAAGAATGAGTGACGGAACCAATAACACCATCGATAGAAGGTGTCAGCGAAGCTTTAGAAGTTCCATGTCGTGGAGCATCAGGCAAGACGTCATAAAGCATGCCAAATTAGGAATATACCAAATCAAGATATTGAGCATACACAACGGCTTTCTCTTCAATAATGCATGCCCCATAGAAATATCTCTGGCTATTGAACCAACAAAAGAGGTAGTGAACCAATCAGTTAATAGTTAATCAAGAATCCAGAACTTGATTAAACAGTGACCCCTTCTCCATTTATGAATATGAACAGAGATGTGGGCAATCGTGTCTTGTTTCAGAGAGGTAAGAAGATGCATGCCCATTTCATAACGAATCAATAACTGAAAATGTGTAAGGAATGTCATCGCAAGAGAGTTAAAATCTTGGAAAGTTCCACGAGCGGGTTTAATGTACCACTTTGCAGTGGAACCAGTAAGATTCCTTCAGAAAAGACAAAGACAAATATAATCGTCAAGCTGGGAATTGGATGAACACCAAAGGTGATAAGTCAAGACATGTGCCTGGGGGTCTTCTCCAAACTTGCCTTCAAACTTAGGACAGTCACCAAGGATCTTGGTTAGAATAGGAGGCCAATATGGATTATGAAGTATAGAATCATTTGTCAACTTTGACACATTGGGCAGTTCCAAAGTCACAAGAAAAGGTAGCTGAGGATTGAAAGACATCATGGGTCTTTGATAAGGACCAATGTTAGGGTTCCAACCAGGGCCTTTTTTTCCCCATGAATCTTGTCCCGGAGGATTTTTTTTCATAAGGGTTATAGTTTGACAGATTGAAACCATACCCTAGTTGTTGACCTGGATTTTGACCGCCAGCAAACCATTGATTATGAGCTTGACCAATAGGGGCAGCGTATGGTTGCTGAAAATTCTGATAAGGATTAACCTGAGGTTGCTGATAATTATGATATGGATTACCTTAAGGTTGCCCTTGGGATTGCTGAGGTTCTTGAGGTTCGAACTGAAACTAAGGCCCAAACTGTGCCTGGGGCTGAAGTTGTATGTGATAAACAGGTTAAGCTTGGAATCCAAACTGAGCCTGGGGACCGGGTTGAGTTTAGAGACCAGCTTGAGCTTGAGGTCCATGCTGCATTTGAACACTAGGTTGACTAATAGCTAGACTGACCTGACCAAAAGGTTGTCCTTGCGGAGCAGCAGGTTGGCCTTGGAATTGGGACTAACCTAACTGACCATAAGACTTTCCTTGCTAGACAGTAGGTTGGCCTTGCTGGAACTGAGGCTGACCTAACTGACTAGAAGGTTGTCCTTGCTGGGCAGTAGGTTGGCCTTGTTGGAACTGAGGCTGACCTAACTAACTAGAAGGTGGTCCTTGATATAAAGGAGGTTGTCCTGAATAAACAAAGGATGAACCTGTTTGGGCTAAAGGTTATCCCTGAAAGGCTTGTCCTTGTGAGCCCAAAGGTTTCCCCTACTGACTATAAGACTGTCCTACTGAGGCATAAGGTTGTCCCTGAATGGGTTGTCCTTGTGAGCTATGGTAAGTAGTGTGATTCTAGGAAACCGAAGGTGGAATTTGACTATCAACTAGAGCGTTTTGAGGAAGAAGTCTAGTATAATAAATATGAGCTCCACGGTGATCATAATAGTATGGAGGGTTATGCGAAATGGACATCTGCTGAGAACCTAGAGGGTGATAAGTCCGATTTTGAAGAGAAAATAGATATTGATCATATGACAATCCCCCTGGAATGGGATTTGAGGAGACAAGTACATTACCTGTAGGTTGACTGACTTTGGATGCCAGAGGTGAAGGACCACCATTAACAGGTCTGAAAGATATCCCAGTAATAGCAGTGATCACCGAGGATGTAGTAAATGCACTAATAAGAGGAGCTGAAGATGCCACACAAGCAGTGGGCATCGATGGAACATATGTAACCGATGTAACCTATGTCTGAGGAATGGAAGTCATAACTGACTAAGTAGACACAATGGTCCTGAAGTCAGAACCATTGTACGAGACCATATAGATCTCTAGTGTAGAGATGTAGAACCAAGTATGTCAACCAGAACACAATAGTGAAGCGATAATGAAACATCTGGAGAGGTGTGGAAAGGGAAACCTTCTGGAGGAAACTGGTATTCACCATTCAATGCAAGGCTCTCTTGACTACTAACTAGAGTCGACTCATCCATGTCGGAGAGGCCATAGGAACCGAAGCACCGGGGGGAGTAGATGGAAGATCCTCATCTAAAAATTCCCAAATGTTGGGAGGAGTCCAATTGATATCAAAAGGTTCCTCACCTGGAGCTCAAGAGGCAAGAGGCTGAACACTTGGAACAGTAGCAAGAGCACCACTAACAGATGATACCTCAAAAGAGATGGGGGAAGAAGGTTATCCGTCACTTGGTAAAGATGACAAAACAGATGAGTTCGCCAAGATGGCCTAAACTCAAAAGACCAGGAGAGAAGATTTAATTAAGAGGGATTTAAATTCTTTTCAAGGAAAAAGGGAAAAAGGGAAAAAGATGACTCTAGTATCCTTTGAAGTTTAATGAGCCTGAAAGGACAAGTGCTCAGATGATTCTTTTACTTCTAAAGAGTCGGAAAGGAATGAAAGTGACTACTCTGGAATTCTAGGCAAAAGGTTTACCAGACAAATCGTAAAACTGCATATACACCTTGGTAATAAAATGAAAGAGAAATGACCAAGGAATTTCTGTATGGCAGCTAATCTTCCCGAATGTTGTTTTCAGTGCATTACAACTCGTAAGGCGGTAGACTCAACTTCCTATGGATAATAGGATTGTAACCTAGTGGGGTCTCCCATCATATACACAATGGTACAGGGAGCACAAGTCCGTACTAGTACTTGTCGAATCACAAAAGGAGGAATCACGCAACCTTAGTGAAAACAACAGCCACTAGGTTTAATGATTCAGAAACACGTATCTACCCTAGACCCATAGATATGTGAGCATTAAGCTCCAATGCATTTTTATATTAATTCAATAAATTTTAGTAGTTAACCTTGAATTAATTTTTTGTTTCAAGGCCCTACCGAATGTGTCTTCAGAAGCTCCTAGAATGCAACTAAATGAGTAAAGAAACCATTTATGTTCAATGAAAAACTAACTAAATAAAAGTAAGAGATTCATTTCAAAGCAAGCAAATGCAAGCAAACCAATCAAGAGGAAAGAGAAATGCAAGCAATACAATTAAGAAAATGAAAAACATATCCTTTGCTTTTCAACGTCTAAATGTCAAGAATTTACTAATGCAAAAGATTGTTCTCATTTCCTAATGCAAAATGAATGCAATATTTTTATTTTTCAAATAAATGACAAGAAACCAAATGCAAAACTCAAAACAATGCTAGTTTTAAGCCTTTTTGGAATGAAATCACTCAATAAATAAAGAGAAACATTCTACTCTAAAATGAATCAAAGACTCAAAACCAAGAAGATGTTTCTTTTTGCAAAACTGGAAAGCTTTCTCATTGACTGGGATGCAATGTGATCTATGCGAAGTGAAGGAAGGAAACCAAATGAATAAGTCTTGAAAATTGTGGTAACCAAATGTCACATACCAATCAGGAAGATGTAAAAATAGTTAGTAAGGAGAAGCCTCAAACAAAGCAAGGGATCGTGTCAAACACAGCTCAAAGATCCAAATGAACAAGTAACCCAAGAAAAGATAATGTTTCAAGAAACCCTAAGGTACACAGGTCACACAATTCAAAAGGAGAAGTTTTAAGGTAATGAAACCCGAAGTCAAATATTCTAGCAATCAACAATTTGACACACAATGAAGAGGCAGAAGACAAGCTCAAAAGGATAGGACACACTGGCCAATTAGCAAACAAAACTTCAAAATTGAAACCTATAAGAATCTTCACAAGCATAAAACTGACAACATGCATCGACAATGAAATTTCACACCTCCCTAACTAGCCACTTTGTGACGTCATCGCCGAAGTACACTAGTTAACAATGTCAAGCCGATTTCAAAGCTCGTTGCGACTGTGAGGCGATTTAATCGCGCCAAATAGTGGAAGGCGCAACTAATTAGATAGCACAAGTGCAACTATCTTCGCATTTGTCATAAAATAAACTGTGATGACCCTAAATCAAAGGAAAAATTTCAAAATCCTGCTGAGGGAAGGCCAAACCTATCACTTATGACTGAGGGAAGACTACCAAAAGTAGTCAAACAACCCATAACATGAAGAATTCATCCCAAAAGTAAAGGAGACAATAAATATGAAAAACAAAATCAATTCAAGAGACAAAAGACAAAGGTCCCTGGTATGGTCACCAACTTGTGATGCAAGCAAGCTCCCTCTGCAGACAGAGACAACCCCTCTAGCCTTAGAGTGGGTCTAGTCACAACAAAGACAACACCAAAGAAAATTTCCTTAGAAAGTTGATGCCATGAAGGCCTAACTTCAAATCGTCATTTGATGAATTCCTAGTTGTGTTGCTCCAACTATCGTTCTTCTAATCACTTGTACTTGAAAACAACATACAGAGCACAACCATGAACATAATAGAGTACGACAAAAACGATCTACTTAAAGAGTCAAGGATCTTTATGCTAGTAAAATCTTGGCCATCTTCACAGTTGGAACAACTTTTGTTCTGCAACGACCCAAAAACATAGGTAAAAAAGGGTTTTCTCTAGGAGTATTGAACCGAGGTATTCTTCCTGAGATGACAAAGAAGACATTGACACATAATTTGCAACATGACACAAGGCAGATGTCAATAACATGGACCAGCAGTGTCCGAGATCAGGGAATCTGGGGTAAGTGACAAATTACTGTGTAACAGTTCTTCCCAATTTAAAGTTTGAACTTCATCTTCTGTAGCTCTGTCTCTGTCTATTTGTATGGGTACAAATCTGCAACATTGAATATAGGTGATATTCCAATCCCTTCTAGCAATTCAATTTCATAAGCATTAGTTGAAAACTTCCTCACAATTCTGCATGGCCCTATCTTTTTCATCTTTAGTTTATTGTAAGTCCCAATATGAAATATTTCTTTTCTCAAGTATACCATCACTAGATCTCCCACTTGGAATTCTTTTTCTCTCCTCCTCATATCAGCTCTTTGTTTGTATTTGCCACTTCTTTCCTACAATCTATCTTTGACATATTCTTGTAGTATTTGCATCTTCTCTGCAAACTCTTTAGCTTTTGCACTTCTTGAATCTTGTTTACCCAATTTTCTGAGTTCATACACATCTCTTGGATTCATTCCAAAAATAATCTGAAATGGACTCATCCCAGTACTTCAGTTTGGACTGTCATTATAAGCAAAATAAACTTGAGCAAGTGCTAAATCCCACTACTTAGGATTTTGGTACACTAAACTTCTCAATATGTTTCCCAAGCTTCTATTTACCACCTCGGTCTGTCCATCTATTTGAGGATGATATGTTGAACTGAAACTAAGGTTGGCACCTAGTTTCTTCCAAGGATTTCTCAAGAAATTCCCAACAAACTTTGTATCCCTATAAGACACAATACTTATAGGCAATCCATGTAACCTTACAACTTTTGAAAAAACAGATTAACAATATGTGTTGCATCACTAGTCTGTTTACATGCAATGAAATGTGCCATTTTAGAAAATCTATCTATTACAGCATAAATGGAATCATTTCCTCTTTGGGTTCTAGGTAATCCCAAAACAAAATCCATACTAACTGCATCCCATGGTCAGTCCGGTATTGGTAATGACTGGTAAATCCTGTATTTTGGCTTCTCCCCTTAGCATGCTGACATATCCTACACTTCTCAACAAATTTCTTAACATCAACTTACATATTTGGCCAATAGTAAAAAGCATTTACCTGAGCAAAGGTTTTGTCTTGTCCAAAGTGCCCAGATAACCCTCCACTGTGTTTCTCCTTTATTTGTTTTCCCTAATAGAAAATTTAAGAATACACAGTTTGTTTCCTTTAAACAGTAAACCTCCTTGGATAAGATAATCTAACCACTGACTTATATTATGAATTGTCATATTTTGTGCAACTGCATAAATATCTTTAAATTTTGCATCATCTTTATACATATCAACCATTTCTTCAAATCCTAAAATGCCAACCCTTAATTCTTGCACAATGAAATTTAACCTTCTTAAAGCATCAGCAACTTTGTTCAAGTTATCACTTGTGTGTTTTATTACAAAATTAAAACTCTATAAAAACTCTACCCACTTGGCACGTTTCTGGTTCAATTTTGACTGGTTGTTTATGTACTGTAATGCATGATTGTCAGAATACAATACAAACTCCTTTGGTAGCAAATAATGTCTCCATTTTTTTAAAGCTTGCACAATAGCATAAAATCCTTTATCATAAGAAGAATATTTCTTCTTAGCTTCATTTAGTTTCTCACTAAATTATGTTATTGGTCTCTATTCCTGACTCAAAACTACTCCAATTGCAACTCCACTAACATTAGTTTCAACTTGGAAAACTTTTCCAAAATCAAGTAAACCTAAAATTGGTTCCTTTGTAATTTTCTTCTTCAGCAAGTTAACATTTCTGTCTTCTACTTCTGTCCACTTGAATGGATGATTAGTCTCTTTGATTTTTTCAATAATTGGTGCACAAATCTGACTAAAACTTCTGATAAATTTTCTATAAAAACTTGCAAGACCATGGAAGCTTCTTACCTCAAATATGTTTCTTGGAATAGGTTAGTTCCAAATTTCATGGACTTTCTCTGGATCCATTTTCAAACCTTCTTTAGAAACTACAAATCCCAAATAGATTAATTCTTCTTTCATGAAACTACATTTCTTCAGATTTATCAGCAGTTTCACTTTCTACAGAGTTCTTAAAACCAACTTAAGATGCTCCAGATCTTCTTCTTTGCTTCTACTAAAAACTAAAATAGCATCAAGGTAAACAATGACAAACTTGCCTGCATATTCCTTCAAGACTTCATTCATTAACCTCATGAATGTGATAGCTACATTAGTGAGTCCAAAAGGCATCACTAACCACTCATACAACCCACTGTTTTTTTTCAATGCAGTCTTCCATTCATCTCCTTCTCTAATCCTTATTTGATGATATCCACTCTTCAGGTCTATTTTAGTAAAATACTTTGACCCACTTAAACAATCCATCAAATCATCCATTTGTGGTAAAGGAAATCTATACCTGCTAGTAATCTTGTTTATGGCTCTAGAATCAATACACATGCACCATTCACCACCTTTCTTTGGACTGAGTACTATTGGTACAACACATGGACTAAGAATCTCTCTGATTAATCCCTTATCCATCAGTTCTTGCACTTGTCTTCCAACTTCTGCATTTCCTTGAGGAGTTAACCTCTATGCTACTTTGTTTGGAAAACTTGCTCTAGGTATTAGATCAATATGATTGTTGAACCTCATAATTACCCTCTCCTTGACAACTTTTCTCACTTCTTTCCCTTGCTTTTCCATAAGACTACAGATCCAAATCAATGATAAATGATAGGTTTTGTCTTAAGGAGGGCATTAAATGATTGGCATGTTATATTTTTATGTTTTTTCTATTTGAATGAATTTTTGAAAATTAGCTATAGAATGCAACCTATTATGCAACTAACTATGTATTTCGTAGCTACTTCCATGGTTTGGGAGGTTCCAGGTGCCAAATGAAGAATCCAGCCATATGGGCATCTCTAAATCATCTCCACATGGATTCCATCCTATTCACTTAGCCTGGATCGACAAGAAAGCAAGCTCAATATCATAGTCAAAGGTGGAGTCAAACATTTGATACCCGGAAGCAATAGGACTCTTTGTCTACTCTTTCGTGGTTAATCAATAAATATAACAGTTCTGTTGCAAGCATTAACTCAGATCATCCACTTGTGTTAATGGTTCTGTTGCAAACAACTCACTCAAATTTAAGTCACATGTAGCTGATAATAATTTTACATGGTTCTGTTGTAATATGTATGAGCCACCTATAGCTAGTTTTCCTCAAAGACAATTATGATTATTTCCTTTTAATACTAGTTGTACAGAACCGAGGGGGGTTCGAAGAATTTTATGTATTAAGTTCAGACTTTCAACTCTGTATTTTGGACTTCGTTCTTTTCTATAATATAAGTCATGTGTTGACCAATTATCATTTAAGAGAGCATTTTCAATTAGTTAGTAGCTCAACCCAGTCAGTTGCAGAGGGCCCCTGCAATGAAGAAAGTTTTCTTTCCATTTGTTTTCTATTTAGTTTTAATTTCATTATTTTCTTTTAGCAGTATTTCTAACTTAGGTCAATTTATTTTAGTTTTGATCAATAGCATAACGTTCAAGCTCAATTGTGTGGTCCTGTTCTTCCAACACATTTCATGAAAGGAAACCATTTTGTTTCTAAACAGAGTAAGGTTGAAGTAATGAGAGTGCACTGTTGTCTAGCTTACCCGTTGTTTTGTTATATATTTTCTAGGACAGATTTGTCAATCCACTGCATTAATGAATGTGTTTTATCACCATCCTAAACTAAATGGTTAAACATTCACTTCACAGAATGGTTGAAATCAATCATTTACCTCCTGCATTTTTCATTTAGTTCTCTAGATCATAAAGTACAAAAAGTTGCTTGTATCCCATCTCAAGAAGGTTATCTTTCAAAATTGAAGGTGGAGTAACTAGAAGTACTTTAGTTGATTTCATTCTCTATATTTATTTCAACATGCATTACAACTTCACCCTTAATTCTAATAAATAGATTCATGACTTAGGATCAATGACGAGATAGGATATATGCTCTATTTTTCTTTTCTTTAAATTAGATTTTGACTACCTTCAGCTATTGGTTCACCTTTACGAAGTTTATATTCACTTAAGTTTTTCATAGTTCAGATTGTGCATCATTAGGAATCAAAGAACAGAAACACCCAAAACAATATAAAAATACAAAACAACAAAGTAAGAAGGGTTAACTAAACACATATAGTGCACTACACTTCATCAGCTTACAAACCTCGGTTGATAATTTATGCAAGCAATTTAGGACACTAAATTGACTAAACATTTTGGCGCCACTACTAGGGAAGTGTAAATTAGATAACCTTATCTCTTACATTCAAAAAAAAAATGATATGCATAGAGAAAGAGACTCTAGGGGTATATTTATAGGCAAAGGCAGGAGTTCCATTCCTACAACACCACCTACTCCACCAAGACTAAGAAGAGATACAGCTCCATCTCAAGCTCATACTCCTAGCCACATAACTCATGAAGTTCTGAGGTCAGAAATTCAATCAAGAGGATCTCCTACTTCATCTACTGAGGCATTCCTAGAGGAGGAAAATCTTGGATCTCCAACAAAAGGAGTAGCCTTTTTCACCTCCACAGGGGAGCATATTTTAGTTGAAGAATTAAGAATACCTAGTGAGGAATAATAAGTAGAAACTCTCTCCCACATACCATTAATAGAGGAACCAAAGAAAGAGAATTTAACCTTGCAAGTTGAATCTTATACTAACTTTGAAGAAACTATAATGGAAGAAGAAGGAGAGGATGGAGAATTCACACTGTTTGGAGGAGGAGAAGGTAGAGGAAATAGGGAAATTGGTAATTATGTTGGATTCCCTATAGTTGATGAAGAAACAAATGCCACAATGAAAAATATCTCACCTTTTGTCCTCCCAAATTTCCATGGGTTAAAAAGTGAAGATCCTAAAACATTTTTATTTGAATTTGAAGTCTTGTGCAGAACCTATGATTGTTTGGAAGACTCTAAAAAACTTAAGTTGTTTCCTTCAATGTTGAAAGGAGCTACTTTGAAGTGGTTCATGGGGTTGGTCACTCAGTCCATTAGAACATGGAATGACATGAAGAAAGTGTTTTTGGATAGGTATTTGGATTATTGCATGCCTACCAATCACAACGATGAAGTGTTCAAAATGATGCAAAGATAGGATGAACATTTAGAGGATTTAATTGAGAGATTCAACTATAACTTGAAAAGAGAAAAGATGGATAACTTAGATGAAGATACCTTAAAATATCTCCTATTAAAAGCCATTAGAGATGAATTGATATATATCCTTAACATGATGGGGAAGGGAGATATATCTCAACTCCCATTAAGTGACATAGGAGAATTATGTGTTCATCTCTCAAGAGGAAAATCCAAAACTGGGAAAGGTCCAAGAGATCCTTCTCTTGTTAGAGTGAATAAATCTACAACTAGATCAGTGAGTAGGGTAGAAATTGGGAATATGCTTGATGAATTCAAAACAGATATTCTAGGGAGCCTTAGTGAGAAACTAGGTACCCTTAAGTTACAAAACAAGCAGAAAACCGAGGCTGATGCTTTAGCTATTTTCTGTCCCAAATGCAAAAAAAACACGCTTTAAGAGAATGCCCTTTGGATGCAAAAATCATAGAGACTTGTATGATTTGTTCAGAAAACCATGAGACCAAGGGTTTTCCTTCAATTCCAGGTCTTAAGGTGTTTTTCAAGAAGAAACAATTCTGAATTCAGCAAAATATCTTTGCTTTGTCTCTAGAAGACCTTGGCAGGGACCACAAAATCAGGGATTTAACCATCAAATGTATCTTCAGCCCCCACCAAATTGGAATTCTTGGCAACAACCTTGGCCTCAATATTAATCTCAATCTCAACTTTGGGCTCAAGGAATACAAAATCCTTATGGAAGATTTTCTCAATATTATCAATATCCTACATCATATCAGAATTATCCCCCCCCCCCCCCCCCCACAAATTCCACAACAAAATCAGCAGCCACAAATTCAAAATCAGAACCCTCAACTTTCACTACTATTCCCACAACAAATTCCACAATAAAACTAGCAACCTCAACTTCAAAACCAAAATCCTCAACTCTTACTACCATTTCAGCAAAGACCAAATTAGCTACCTACCCAACCATTACCAAACCCCAACAATAAAAATCCTCAGAATACTTACATGGTGGAAGGACAACAATTTCCAACTTATATGATCACTCCTCTAGATCTCAATGATGTTAAACTAAGGTCTGGCAGGATATTAGAAAAGGAAAAGCCTTATGTAGTTATTTAAGAACAAGACAATTCTGAGGAAGATTCTCTGCAGCCCAATAAATTTTTTGAAGGAACATCTCTCCAAAACTAAAATATTGAAAATGAAAAACAAAAAGAAACAATGCACTCAACTCCTATCATTGAGAAACCAGTATCTACTTATGCACTTCCTTTTCCTGAAAGATTACAAGTTGATAAAGGGGTAGACAAGTAGATTATGTTGCTTAATTATGATTTTCTAGATGAATTTAAAAATGTTTGTATCAAAATCCCTTTGTTACAATCCATTAAGGAGATTCCAATTCTAGCTAAAACAATAAAGGAGTTGAGCATAAAGAAACCATGAAAAAAAAACAAAATAAATAAAAAGAATTCACCTGGTAGAAAAAATAGTAGAAATAATGATGGGAAAAATTGCCATACAAAAATATGTAGATCTAGGAAGTCTAATTGTGAAAACACATATCAATGGAGTTGAAATTCCAAATACATTGATTGATTTAGGAGCATCAATAAACATCATGAGCAAACAAACCATGGAACATCTCAAGCTTCCTAATCTTCTTTACACACCTACGTTATTGCAATTAGCAGATAGATCTGTAATCAAACCAGATGGTGTGTTAGAAGATATTTCAATGTCCTTAGATTCTTGGGAATACCCTATTGATTTTATGATCTCAACCCCCAAGAATAATCTAGGAGGACATCCACTTATATTAGGAAGACCTTGGCTAGCCACAGTTGATGCTTTCATTAGATGTAGATCTGGCGACATGTATATTTCTGATGGGAATTCAACTAAGAAATTCACTCTATCTCCTCCAGCAGAACAATCACAGAAATCGATGACAAAGAATGGATTGATGATGAAAATTACATTCAACCTCTCTTTAATATTTCAAACATTAGTGAAGACAGTCAAATCTTGAATACAATGGAAAATTTTGAATCATCCCAGAACATGAACATGATCAATTCCAAAAAAATTCCAATATTGAATATTTGTCATCTAGGTAGATGTCCCTTTATTCTATGGAAGAATTTTGTAGCTCTATAATTGAAATCTTTCCAAGGAGAACATTTAACATAAACAATAACTTGTAGAAATTACAACATCATCAATAAAATCAACACTGATAGTAAATATAATTTTGCACTATTGTGTTACCTTAAGCTCTGCATCCTTATTTACCCATCCTAGTTGATATGGGTTTGCATGATCGTGAACCTCCAGCCCCAACTTCTTGACCAGCTCTGCTGCAATGAGATTCGCCTGCAATCCTGATTCAAACAGAGCATCAATCTTTGTCTTCTTGACCTGTATCTTTATCTGGAAGAGTTTGGTCATTTCTTTCTCTTCATGTTGTTGAAGGCTACTCAGATTCACCTCCTTTTGAACTGATGTACAGATGATCTTATCATCCACGTCCGAGTTACTTTCAACCTTGCTGCTCGAATAAGTGGCCATGAGATTCGTATTATTATTGTTTTTCTTCTTGTTCTTTGGGTTTAGCTATCGATGCAACTTCCAGAAATTCTCCTCTAAATGACCATCAACATTGTAGTGGTTGCGGTGGTTGGTAAGATCTTTGCACTAGTGAGTTGTGCCTACTATATTTTTATCTTTTCCCCCTTTTTTCTTCTTCTTCCCCTCCTTAGAAGCTTCTTGTTGCTCCTTCTGCTTCAATCCACTTAATTGCGCTCTTTTCAGGCCTATGTTCTCTAGGTATTGTGCATGTACAAAAGCCTTGACCACTGATTTGGGCTTGAACAACATCACTTGCTCATGTAGATGGTCGTGCAAATCCCCCAAATACTTGAGGAGTACATATGGGTTCTTCAGAGAGATACCCAACATTTTAGCCATCTTTCTAAATTATGTGGTGCACTCCTGCACACTTTGGCCCGAATTTTGCCTGAAGTAATGACATTAGATCCATTGGTCCTCCACATGCCCAATAGGATAAAATTGTGATTTAATGAGGGTTTTCAAATCCTTCCACCTAGTCACTAGAGGTTCTCCCTCCAACCTCAAGGTTTCCCTGTGGCTCTCCGACCAACTCAATGCATGGCCCTCTAATTTCAACCGCGTGAATGAGATATTTTTCTCCTCTTTGATCTAATGGATGTTGAAATAAAATTCCAGTTGTTGTAACCAATGGTTCAGCTTCAGATCTTCGATATCATCATGGTACGACTTGATATTGACTTTTGATTCCATTTTAAACATGGATTAATTCATGGCGCTCGAATCGGGTTAATCTTTTATGGGTTATTTCTTTAGTTGATTCTTTGTGTCTTCCTAATCTCTCGACCCCCCTTTTAATTTTTCCTCTGCATTCGAACCCCCATATTCTCCAAATATACCCATCTTATTTCTTAGGGCTACCATGAGGAGGTTTACATTGTCATTTATATCCACGACTTGTTGTTCGAGCCACGAAAACCTCAACTCTGCAGGATCATGAGTTTCTTTTACATATTCGTCAGTCATGATTAGGGTTTTATGATTTTCGACCCCGCAAACCTAGATCCCTTGCAAATATCCACAAATACCCAAAAAAACCTGCTCTAATACCAAATGATCTATAAATTGTTGTGGATATTCCATTGAACAGTTTGTCACAACATATCTAATAATATTATATTAAAACTCTGAAAACGCTACACTATTATAGTTTATTAAACTTTAAGTTTTGTGGATTTAATTGTAATTTGTGCATGCATGTGAATGGAAGTTATGCAAAAAGTAGAGAATGACAAAATAAGCACACACACACACACACAAAACACAAGATATGCTCATTGGGAAACCCTTTCGGGAGAAAACCCAACTAGAACATGAGGTTGCTTTGCTCTCTTTCTCAGTCTGGAAATATGTCTGCAGGGACTAAGAAATAATGCCTATGGCCCGTGGGCTGCTACAGTGCACAAATCCTCTCTATGTGATCTACTTCCTATCTCTCCTAGCTATATTTTCTCAGCTATGGAACAAAATTCTCTCGAAAGAAAGGAATGCCTCTTCCTCCTAGCATCTCGGTTATAACACAGCCCGATAGCCTACTAGTGGTTAATTTTGACTACATAAACTCTTAAATAGAGTTACAATATAGACTCTTCTAGAGTCTTTTAAATCACAAACACATGGCTAACTGTTACCGGGAATAATGTCCACTCAGATGCTGCTATTCCCACTAAGACTGGTAGTTATCTTAGAAACAAACAAGTAAAGTCTACTTTCGTTTTCCTTTATGAAAATAGATAAGAGTGGAACCAAGGAGACCAACCTTAGTCTTGTGCTTGATTTCCTTTTTTGATTCCTCTCTTTCCTGATAGAGCTTCGTTGCTTCTTCTTCGTCTGCCCAGCTTCAAAGGGCACCTGTGGAATCACAACAACATACTACTATCGAAGAACAAAGATCTATATTCATAAATAACACAGGACCAGATGTGTGTTAACCATACAAATGCATATATAAGTAAACATATAAGAATATGGAGGAAAACTTGAATAGATTTATTAAGATGAAAAGTAGCAAGAGGATTACAACCATATGTTCTAACCCAGCATCATCCTCCAGCTAGAAAGCCCTTCTTCACCTCAAGTAAATCTTAGATCACCCAACACTATGAATATACACCAGAAAACCAATAGCACTTCTCTACAAGATACAAGATTCCAGCATCTGGATCTCTGTGATGAGGGATCCATATATAGATGATTGTAGGGAGGTGAGTCATCTTCTGGGGTCTTGATTAGTGTCCTCTCTCTAATAGTTCCTACTTCCACTTGGAGAATGGTGATCTTTTACTCATCCCTGGTCGAAAACAGAGAGGCAAGTGTTAGAGGGGAAGCTTCTGGAAGATTCCATGATCTTCCACCTCGCATTTTGTCCCTGCCATTTGTCCATTCCCGACCATCGCACCCTACAGAGGAGCCATTCAGTATGCATCACACCTTGTACACTGGGAAGGTGATATGCATCGCACCCTCTGCACTGGGTTTTAAGTATGGTCCAGCTTTGACCATTTAGGAGCAGTTTTTAGTGGAGAACTTCTGGGAGATGATGTAATCAGCTGACCTTGTTCCTTTAGGCAGTGAAGCAGCACTTTTAGGGACTTAGCATCCCTTAGTTTATGGAAATTTATGATTTGGGTTGAAGTGCCCAAAAATGTCTATCACTAACCCCTTTTCCATAAATAATGGGGGTTGACACGGCATCCTCCCGAACTATAGGTGTGAAAACAGGAAGGTCAACTTTTGAGTGGCATAACTTTTACAGACAACTCTAATTGACGTGCTTCTTACGTTGTTGGAAATATCTTTGTGTACAATAGCATAAAAATGTGTTATGCAAATGAAGAAAAGTTTCACCCCCAAAAAACATCATTTGATGCCTCAAAACGGTCCCGGAAGGTTTCAGACCTTATTTCGCTAAACTAGGTCCTGTGAGTTTATTCCTCCACTCTTTCCACTCCAAATGCATCAATATGGATGAAAAACAATATAATATCCAATTCGGATCACACCTCCCCATTTTGGGAGGCTTTTGGTCCCCAAAATATTTTGTTGAATGAAGTGACGAAAGTTTTCCTCCACCTTCTCTCTAGTGTACCATTTAGCTTTGCTTGGAAGTTGTCCCTTCAACCCAATCTGCCAAAGGTCATGCTTCGCCTATCTTGTAGTTATGGACCTCTTATGCAAAACTGTATCTTTTGTCAATTCTACCTAAGCATCTGGTGTCAAATCCTCCACAGGAGGTAGGACATTTTCCTCTTCCTAATATAGCATGGAAGGCTCATAGTGTTTCAAATTCTCTACATTCACAACTAAGTAAATGCGCATATATGGTGGTAAAATGAGTCGTTAGGCATTATCACCCACCTTTTCCAGTATCTCAAAGGGAACATACCTTAGAGCCTTTATTTTCTTACCAGGCCCCTGAAGCCTCTCCTTGTTCAACCGTAGCCATACTCTGTCTTCCACCTTTAATGATTTCTTTGTTCTATGTTGATCATACCTGACCTTATACTTCTCCTACGACTTTTGTACTGTTTCTTGTACCTGTAGATGGATATGGTTGATCTTCTCTATAAATTTTTTCATCCCTCAAAACATCTCTTGTAATATATTCCCTCACTCCTCCTTGTTGCCCATATGCAATATCCAAAGATGAAGGTGGAAAATATCCAAAATAAGTCTTAAATGGGGACTTTCTTGTAGAAGTGTGGACTGTTATGTTATAAGAATGTTGTATGTATACTATATTTCCATCCCAAGTCTTCAGATACTTCTGGTTGTATCCCCTCAGAAGTTGCACCAAAGTCTTGTTGATTACTTTTGTCTGCCCATTTGTCTATGGATGGAATGTTGTAGATCTCTTCAACTTTGTGTCCATCTTCTCCCACAATGTAGTCCAAAATACACTAAGAAATCTTGTGTCCCTATCTGTAATGATGTTCTTTGGTATCTCAAAGTGCACCTAAACCTGTCCAAAGAACAAATTTGTTGCTTCTTGTCCATTGATGGTACTTTTACAGGGCATCAGAACACAGATCTTGCTGAACCTATCAACTACCATGAACAAGTAGTCATGTCCCTTCCTAGTTGTTGGTAAAAATCCACAAAGTCCTTGGAAATGCTTTCCAAAGGACGATTAGGTACATGTAAGGGATGATATAGACCTTGTTTCCTATTGGTAGGCTTACTAGTACAACAAAGTATTCATCCTCTTATGAACCTAGCTACATGCTCTTACATCTTCGGCCAATACGCATACCTCTACAAGTTAGCCACAATCTTTTGTACACCAAAGTGCCTTGCAACCTTGGAAGTGTGAGCCTCTATAATCAGCTACAAACACTCACCTTTAGGAACACATAGTTTATCAAGCTTGTAGAGTAACCCATCCTGGAGATGGCAATCAACGGTGTTGTCACCATCATGCACATAAGTCTTACTATGCAACTGTTCATACACCTACTTGAAGTCCCATCTTCTGAATATCTCTCTCTGTATGCATCATGGGTGAATGGCTCCATGTTCATAAGAGTCTCTAGAGCTGCAATATTTGATGTGGGTTTCCTTGAAAGCATATCATCAAACTTGTTTGTGTTTCCCTTCTTATACTTGATTACTAAATGAAATTGTTGTAAAACCCCATCCACTTGTAATGCCTGATCTATGTAGCTTACTTTGAGCCTGCAAATATTGTAACGGCTGGTGATTTGTTAGTATTATTGTCTTCTTTCCCATTAGATAGTGCTTCCACTTCTTCACAGCTTGCACCATGGCATAGAGCTCCTTATCATAGGTAGGGTAGTTAAGAACTACCCCATGAAATACTTCAGAATGGTAGCAAACAGGCCTTCCTCCTTGCATAGAGACAACTCTCATAACATACACATTCACATCTATCTCCACTTCAAAGGGTCTCTGCAAGTTTGGTAATGCTAGAACTAGTGCTTGATTGGGCTTCTTCTTTAGATCCTCGAAATCCTTTTGTTGACCTTTTCCTCATTGGAAACTCTTCCCACTTGTTGTTATGGCATGGAGCGGTGCTGCTACCGCTGAAAATGAGGCTATGAATCTCCTCAGGTATTATGTTCCCCCAATGAAACTCCTGACCTCAGAAACATTAGTAGGCACCGACCATTTCATGATGGCCTCCGTCTTAGATGGATCTATCTTCAAATCTCCTCCACCAATCACATTCCCTAGATACACCAAGATTGTTGCGCAAGCTCACACTTCTTGAGATTCGTTAGCAGTTGGTGCTTCTTCAATATTTCCATCACATGCGTCAAATGTGAAATATGTTCCTCCCAGGTAACACTATATACTATTATATCATCGAGATAGACAATAACAAATGAATCTATAAAAGGATGCAGTATATCATTCATTAATCTCGTAAACATAGCTAGTGCATTATATAGGCCAAATGGCATAAATAACCGCTCATACAAACCTTGCATGCTTTTGAAGGCGGTCTTCCACGTATCTTCTTCTTTGAATCAAACCTGGTGATATCCAAACTTCAAGTACAGCTTGGTGAAATACTTTGCTTGCTGCAACTGATCTAGTAGATCGTCTTTCTTGGGCACATGATATTTATTCTTGATCATGATTTTATTCAACGCGCTGTAATCTCTACACATCCACCAAGTCCCATCCTTCTTTGGCACAATGATGATGGGTGACCCACATGGTGATGTACTCGGTCAAATGACACCGTGTTCTAGCAGCTGTTGCAATTGTTTCTTCACTTCGCTTGCTTTTATAACAAATTTCCTATGCATCCCAATATTTTGGAATAGGGAGTGTGGCAATAGATGAATCTCATGCTCCACTTCTCTCTTAGGTGGTAACCCTTTAGGTTCTCAAAACACATCCTTGTATGCTTGTAACAACTCCTCAAATTGTTGTTTTTGTTTCTTAGTACACCCCTCTAGGGATGCCTTTCCTCTTATTAACTCCTCTTCAGACTAACTTTCTCTTAAAAGCAATAAAACACACTTCATGCTAGAATTGATCAATTTTTTGGCTTGGTTGGCACTTACTAGTGAAATACTTGACTTGCCTTTGTGCGCATTGATGATGAACGATTTTCTATCCTTGATGAGCTAGTGCTCGTTAACTATCCTCATGAATATCGCATCACACATGTACACGTATAGACTCCCAAACACGACTCCACATACATCAAAGGGGACCACATCCATATCTACTTCATCAATAAAATCAACAGTGATAGCAAATCTAAGTTTGCACTATTTTATTACCTTTAGCTTTGCATCCTTATTTACCCATCCCTGTAGATATGGGTTTGGATGATCATGAACCTCCAACCCCAACTTCTTGACTAGCTCTGCTGCAATGAGATTCGCCTGTGATCTTGACTCAAATAGAGCATCTATATTTGTCTTCTTTACTTGTATCTTTTTTTTTTTCACAAAGTCGGTTGCTAGATGTATTTAAAAAAGTAGGGGGAGACTAAGCTCTGGTTTTACAAAGGATGAGCTCACTGAATTAGCTTGTGGTTGTATTACATTATGGCATTTCACAAAAATGCTTTTACTATTCGATTGAAAGGTCCTAATACAAGTATAAATTCTGATAAATTGGGACAGAAGTAGGCTGACTTTGCAATACATCTAGTCGATGCTTATATGGCTGATCTGTCGGGCATTGGAGGCCTCGGGATGGTTGTCTACTGCTGCAACTCTGGCACTGGAGGAGCTGGTGCTTGGACCGTTTGAGCTATTGATCTTGTCCATCATGAACTTGAGGATCTCAACTGACTCTTGAATGTGTGCACAGGTATTTGAGAGAGCGTTGAATTGCTCCTGCAGAGAAGAAATGTGGTGCAGAAAAAGATTGAGGTCAGCCTCATATTTAGCTGTGAGGATCCTTGTGGCAGAATCAATTTTCTCATCTAGCAGGCGTTGATGAGTTCTGACTTGTTCAATCTCGGCTTGGAGGTCCCGGCAATGCAAGCAATCCTCGCTTCAATCCATAAGGAGAGCTTCAGTGCTAACTTGAGGCGACTTAGAAGAAGAGCACTCACTTACTGCGACTATAAATCTGAAAACAATTCTGAGAGAGCTATCTATCTGAGAGCCGGGTGCTAAAGCCGAACTAGATAAACCACAACAGAGCAAAACAGGGGGACAGAGGGACCAAGAAGCGGGAGTGACAGAATCGAAGAGGAGGAAATGGTCTAGGGGAGACATGGAGATAGAGGCGAGGCTCGGCCTACTGTGGACTACTACGGGGAAAGCGAAGGCAAATGAACAAAGGGGAGAAGGGTCGTGGAGATGAGGAGGAGGCATGTTGGAATATATAGCGGGCAGACATGCCCAAGAAGAGGACCAGATCACAAGGAGGGAGCAAGGGCGATCATGGGTTTTACTGTCCAAGATTCGATTTGTTGTGTCAAAATCTCCAGAGATGTGATAAAACTGTAAAGTCAGGGATTTGCTGCAGTGAATATCAGATATCTTATGGATTTGGTCAGAGTCCTTGTTGGTAGAGGTACAGTTCATTGGGGGAGTCGATTTGGAGCGATCATGAATATCAGGGAATGAATTGATGCAGGTTCGCGTGGTTGCATAGGATACTTCCTCTTTCCCGTGAGCAGGCTTGGCTGGCTCTTTTGTCTGCATCTTGGTTGTTGGAGCGAAGGACATGAAAGAATTGGTACTCCAAGTCCTGCGATAGCAGACTTTTACATCGATTGATGATTTGATGTAAAAAGAGGTTGGATGCTTGTCTATTGTTGTTCATTAAGCTTATTATGATGGCAAAATCGCCAAAAATGAGGGCTTTTTTTAATCCCTTGGACCTGAAGCTGAAGGATGCCTTGGTAGAGGCCCAGAGCTTCAACTCTGTTGTTGGTTAAATTTCCCAAACCCCATTCAAAAGAGGACACTAGTACGCCTGAAGGATTGAGAATGATGCCCCCTGCTCCCACTGCTCCCGAATTAGATTTAGAAGCTCCGTCAAACAATAAGGAATGAGATTTCTTTGATTTGAGCCATTTACTGAATTCTTCCTTTGTTAGGCGGATTTTCCATTCAAGATTGTTGGATTTGCCTCTGAACTTGCTGATTTTTACTGTTGAAGTATTACTGGTCCTGTCAATAAGGTTCCAAATGAAACTTCGTTCCTCTGCCCATAGACTGGTGGGGTCGATTTTTTTTGTTGTCTTGGATGCTATGGTTTCAGAAGCCAGACTTGAAGCTTTGATGAGAATGTGCCTGGTTGTAGTTGTTTTATCTTGGAATATCATGTTGTTTCGAGCAATCATATGTGCCACATAATAGCAAAAGGGATGGCGTTCCAAACTCTTTTAGCTGGATTTTGCTTCACTAATTTCCAAGGATAATTTCTCCTCCAGTTATTTAGAGCTTCATCAATGGAATGTTGAGAATTCCAAATGGGGGGTGCAGAGGGAATGATGTTGTTCCAGCATGAGGCTGCAAAGGGACAGGAAATAAATAAGTGTTGTATGGATTCCTCTGCAACTTTACAGTTGGGACTTCTAGAGGTTCCAACGATGCCTCTTTTCTTGAGATTCTCTGCAGTTAGTAATTTCCCATGCAGGAGTGTCCACATGAAAAATTTGACTTTTGGAATTGCTTCAGCTCTCTTTAAAATCTTCCAGTGTGTCCAAACAGTAGTTGGGTATTCCTTGCTACTCAGATAGTTGTAACCTGCTTTGGTTAAATAATTGGTTCCTCTAGGATCCCATCGGAACTCATCCTTTTCACCTTTGATGGTGGGCGCAATACTGTGCAGGTGGTTGCAAAAAGAATCGAAGTTGCCTTTAAGATGGTGGGGGATGGGTGGAAATTCCCATCGTATCCAAACATTGGTTGATACATTCCATTGAGAGATTTGGCTCAGATTAGATATACCTTTGCTTTGTAAATACTTAATTATAGGATCCATACCTGGGAGACTGTTTATGGGTGGGTTCCCCATGATTTTATCCAAACCAAAGTTCACCGTTTCACCTCCTTTTGGCACTTTGGAGACATTTTGCGCCATGAATGCAATGGCTTTTTTGAAAAGCTTCCATATCTTTGTACAATTTCTGTTGGGAATCTCGGAAGTGAGTAGATGCAGCCTTGAATGATTGAGATATTTTGTCTCCAGGACTTTTTTCCACCAGGCTGTTTGATTGTCCAAAAGTCTCCAAATCAACTTTCCACCAAATGCTAAATTCATGAGAGATGGGGATCTTATGCCAAGACCTCCATTCTCTAGGCTTTGAATGACTTGTTTCCATTTTACTAGGTTGTATTTTTTCTTTTCATTCTTGCCCCATTGCTAGAGAAAAAATCTAAGAATGTTATCCATTTTTCGGTGGAATGAAGTTGGGGCTTGTGCCAGGGAAAATTGATAGAGGGGAAGGAAGGAGAGGCCTGATTTTAGAAGCACCTGTCGCCCAGCTGGAATGAGCCACAGTGCTCCCCATTTCTAAACTTTCCTTTTCATTTTGTCTAATGTTAAATCCCAAACACCTGTCTTTGCATTCCCTATGCTTACCGGAATTTCCAAGTAACTGAAACAGTCCCAATTTAACTTGCAGGGGACACCAAAAATGTTGGCAATGTTGTGAATCATTTGAGGTGAAGCATTCCATCCATAAATGCAGCTTTTGAGGTGATTTATTTGACCTCATGAATATCTCATAAATTTGTCTAGCAGGGATTTGAATCTTCTTGCTATAATGGTGGTCACCCCCCCTTGCAATAGGGTGTCATCAGCGAATTGAGAGTGATTTATGTTTTTAATGCCATCTTCAAACTTAATGCCCATGATGAGACCTGACTGCCTCTTTTGGTCAAGCGCACAGTTGAATGATTCTACCATGAGGATGAAGAGATATGGGGATAAGGGACAGCCTTGTCTTAATCCTCTTGAGGATTGAAAGGAAGGTCCAGGTCTTCCGTTGATGAGGGGAGCGATCCATGGGATAGAGATACAGGCTCTTATGACATTAATAAGGAGTGGTGAGAAGCCCATCCTCTGAAGAACTGCAAATAAGGATGAATGCCTTACCCTGTCAAAGGCATTGGCCAAGTCTAGTTTCAAAATAAAACCTTTTTCATTCCTTGCATGACTTGAATGGATGGCTTCTTGAACCAAAAGAATAGAATCTGAAATTTGTCTATTAGCCATAAAACCTCCTTGGTTTTCAAAGATTAGCATCGGAAGAAGAGGTTTGAGCCGAGAGGCTATGATTTTAGTGAAGATTTTGTATGAAGAATTGCATAAAGATATAGGCCTGAAGCGAGAGAAATTGGAAGGGCGGTTCTCCTTAGGAATGAGGGCCAGATGGGTAGAATTTGTATATCCACCTATTTTGCCTTTTCTCTGGATCCACTTGAGGTATTTGATGAGATCCTTCTTTATCAGCTCCTAGTAGTCTCTATAAAAACAAATTGGGAATCCATCCAGTCCAGGTGCCTTGTTGGGCTGGAGGCTCCAGATTGCTTCCACTATTTCTTCCTCTTTTATTTCAGCTATCAGGCTTTTGTTCAGATCAGCTGTAACTTTAGTAGGCAAATGTTGTAGCAGATCATCATAAGATTCTTCCTCCTTTGTTTCGTTAAGAGGTCCTTAAAATGGTCTGTGGCTGCTCCTTTGATATCTGCTTGTTCAACATGTTGAGTCCCTGCACTGTCTACAATGGCAGTTATGGTATTTCTGATTTGCCTTGCAGTGGCTTGTTTGTGAAAGAAGGAGGTATTCTTGTCCCCGCTTTCCAGCCACATTTGCCTTGATTTAATGTGGCACTTTTCTTCCTCTTCTCTTTTAATTTTGCTCAGTTTATTGTACAGCTCTTATTCTTGAATCTTTTCATTTTGGCAATATTCCTTTTGTTCTATTGCGCGTTGAAGTTCTACAATTTTGGATCTAAGCTCACGTTTTTCCTTTTCAGGCTCATTGTAGTGTGATTTGGCCCAATTTCTGAGCGCTTTTTGCACATTCCTTAATTTATTCTCCCATATGAAACATGGGGAACCTTCAATATGTTGTCCCCAGGTGTGTTGGATGATGTTTCGGGCTACTTGATAATCAATCCAAATGTGATTATATTTGAATGGAAGCGGACCGAGGGGGCAGTGTGTATCCAGTGCTAGAGTGATTGGGTAGTGATCTGAAGCAGCAAAGGGCAAGATGGAGGAATTGACAATTGAAAAAGTTGATAGGAGGGAGATATTGACCAAGAATCGGTCCAGCCTCTCCATGATATTGTTGCTGCCCAGCCTACGATTTCTCCATGTGTACTTGCGATTTTTTGGAGTTATATCTATCAAGTCACCAGCGTGCATTATGTTTTCCATTTGGTTTCTGAAAGGATCTGGCAGAAAGCTTCCCCCACGCTTTTCATTGGCATGTAGAATTAAGTTGAAGTCACCTCCTAATATGATGTTGTTGTTATCTTCTTCCACAATGTGTTTACTGAGAGCTTCCCAACAGATTTCTTTATCCCTGTAGTGATTAGGTACATAAACATTAAATATGACAATCTGTTGTTTGCTGATGTTATTTCTTATAACTGTTTTTATCCAATGTTGTTCAATTAGATCAGCTTCACTATTCCATTCTTTTTTATTCCAGATGGTAGTAATTCCACCAGAAGCCCCTCTAGCTTTGCATATGCTTCCTTTATAACATTTATACTTGTCAATGATCTTGTTGATTTCTGGTTCTCTTTGCTTTGTTTCCTGTAATAAGATGATGGATGGTTTCTCCTGCGCTATAAGATCTTTTAGAGAATTGCTTTTGGAGGGGTGCCCAAGTCCCCTATTGTTCCATGAAAGTATTTTGATCATTTCAGACCTATGGTTCAAGGAGGTGCTCTGCCTCCCTTGTCTCTGCTTGCTATTTCTTGATCTTTTGTGCCCCGAATGTAAGATTCTATTGGATTCTGCAAACCTAGGGCTATATCTTTCTGCGCGTTCTCATCCCTATGCTGCTTTGAGGTCTTTCTGCCCGGCTTCTTTTGACCATCAAAGGAAGATCCCTGGTCCTTGGAGTTACTACGAGTGATTCTAGGAGGGATGGGGTCTGATAAAAGGGGGGGGAGGGCAGTCATAGAATGAGGGGAAGAGGGATGTTCAGGAGGATTCGAAGGGGTAGGATCATCTTCAGGGAGGGAGAGAACATGGAAAGGATTGGAGGATGGGGGAGATTGAAGGGATTTTTCCAATCCAGGGGATTGAGGTCGATGAGGAGGGGAAGGAGGAGGAGACAGGATTTGGGCGGAAGGGTTAAGAGAGGAAGGTCCAAGTTCATAGGGTAAAATGGGGCTAGGTGCTGATTTTTTCCTTTTTACCACTTCCCATTGTTGTTCTTGAGTATTGTTATCAACATTAATGAGCTTAGTACAACGATTCGCAAAATGACCATACTCGTGACATACCTTACACTTGAAGGGGATCTGTTCGTAATCGGCTGTTGTATGTGCGACCATTCATCAACTTTGAGCTTGATGGCTTCTGGAAGTCCTTTACCCAGGTCAACCTCGACACAGATACGGGCACATGCCTGCATGTTGTCTCTTGGCTCGCTCCTGTCAATATATTTGCCGACTGCATTTCCGATGGCGCGTACAGATTCATCTCCCCAGCAATGTAATGGGAGATGGGGGAGGCGAACCCAAATAGGAACAGCATTAGAAATATCAAGCTCTGGATCAAAATTTGGTGTCCATTTGTTTAAGTACATACCTCTGGAGTCCATAAAATATGGTCCATTGCGAAATATCAGGTCCTTGTCATTCTTTGTCTCGAAGTGGAAGGTGAAGTATCCCTTCCCATAGAATCTAATAGCAATTTTCCCTTGTATTTTGTCCGCCCAATTTCTTTCCACCCACCTCTAAACAGTTTTTGGTGAGGGCCAAAGGCCTGTGAATTGCCCTATCAGACCCTTTTTTGCCAAATCAAGTGCAGCCATTCTAGGCAAAGTAGGAGGAAGGGAGACCTCTTGCAATCCCTCTATTTTTTTTACCAATTTAGAGATGGCAGGGTGAGCTCGTTGGGGTGGCAAAGTTTATGAGAGCTGAGAAAGCCAGTCGCTGAGCGGCCTCCTTCGGGGGAGCCTCCGGAGGGGCCATCTGGAGAGGATCGAGCGCGAACCAGTGCACAGTTTATGGCGGCCGCAACAGTTGCAGAGCGCGCGCGCTAGGTCAGTTCCGAGCCCACTACTTCAAATTGTTTCTCCCCTTATTTACTTGTATCTTTATATGGAAGAGTTGGGTCATTTATTTCTCTTCTTGTTGTTGAAGGCTACTCAAATTCACCTCCTTTTGAATTGATGTACAAACGATCTTATCATCCACGTCCGAGTTGCTTTCAACTTGGTTGCTCGAATTAGTGGCCATGATATTCTTCTTATTATTATCTTTCTTCTTCTTCTTCAAGTTTAGCTCTAGATGCAACTTCCAACACTTCTCCTTTGTATGGCCATCAATGTTGTAGTGGTTATAGTGGTTGCTAGGATCTTTGCACTGGTGTGATTTGCCTATCGTCTTTTTATCTTTCCCCCTTTTTGCTTCTTCTTCCCCTCCTTAGAAGTTTCTTATTGTTCCTTCTGCTTCGATCCACTTGATGGCGCTCTTTTCAAGGCTATATTCTCGTGGTATTGTGCATGTACACAAGCCTCATCCACCGATTTGGGCTTGAAAAATATCACTTGCTCACGCAGATGGAGGTGCAGACCCCCCAAACACTTGAAAACAATAAACATGAGTATGATATTGTGATGTATAAATGTCATTTTCTTAATGAACCAACATTAATTAGTAAATTTAAAATTAGGATTACCTATTAAGTTCGAACTTGATACATGCAAAATCTCAAAATATTAAAATAAATTTAAAATTTTAATTCATTATATGAATATCAAATCCAAAACTGAAAATTTCAAAATGTAAATGATTCAAGGGACTCTTTTGAATTTAAGAAACACAGGGAAAATCAAAGAAATCATTGTATTAATATTCATATTGCTAGCATGCGCAATGTAGTACATAGTAAAAGAAAATGGAAAATTCCCAAAGTGGCAAAGTAATACATGGTCCAAAAAGACTCAAAGGCCAAAATATAACATTAAAGTTGAAGATGATCATAAAGTGCAATCTTCGACATCAAGACTATCCATATAGGCTTGAGCCTCACTAGGCACTCCAATTCCATCATCAATACCAAGATCACCTACAATGTTATCGAAAGGTATGCCAACTAAACCTACATCTAGTGAAGGATTATCCTCATCGTCATCATCAATATGAGAAACATCCTTAGCATCAAGATCCCATCGTGTTACAGTGCCCTCTAAATAGTCAGGTAGCTTGCTCGAGTCAAGTCGAAGACTACTATGCATATAAACCAATTTCTTTGCCCTCTTAGAGGTAATCTTATTCCTCTTAACGGAGTGAATAAAACTATAAGTGGACCAATCCCTTTCAATTGTCGATGAGATAGAAACCTAAGATAACAAGCGTGAGGCAAGATTTCGAAGCTCTTTGACTTCCCCCCCATACATTCTACACCATGCAATGGGATTTTTTTGTGCATAAATGTTGATGACTACCCTTGCATCTTGAGAGAATGTGGAAGGGTTTAAGGTACCAAAATCAATAAAATGTACTCACATTACATTTGATTCATTAGGTGTATAGATTTTTCTTATGGCATCGAGAAAGCCTTCTTTTACTTCTTCGTCATCAATGGGTAGAACTATGTTAGGTTCCTCCATAAACCACTTTGGGTTAAGGGCATAAGCAAACATGTGAAGAGAGGTATTGAGTTTGATCCATCTCTTCCCTATTATCTTGTGAATTTCATTGAAGAACTCCCAAGAGGGGTTTCTGTCACAAATGATGTGCCTTATCTTGCCCACCATGCTATCAATACATTCATATATTTCTCCAAGGGTGGGGGAATCAAAATCTTCATACGTAATCAACTCCATAATTGGAGTTGTGAAAGAAACAACATATTTACAATCATACCACCAATCATCATTGAGAAGCTACTCTCTTATCTTCTTTGCTTGCATTGATTTAGATTAAGACCATGCATTCCACTCTTGAGAAACAACAATGGGTTGTAAGGATGCATGCACCTCAACCATACATTGAAGAAGAATAAAGTATGTAGCATGTCTTATTTCTGCATGTTTCAAAAACCTCTTCCTTGAATACATCCTATAAATTGCTAAAGCGACATGGTGGTTGCAAATGTACATTTGTGCATCTCTTGCATCTGAAATAAGTTTTGCAATCCAAGATATTTTCCAATGTCTTTGAGGACATTTTTTAAGGCATACACACAACAAGGAGTCCCAAAGATATGCCTATATCAACTTTTAACCATCAAACCCGCTACTTTGCTAACAAGTGTTGCATATTTGATTAAATGTACTACATTTGAAGGACCAAGCACATTAGTAGCTTCTTTCAATACTTCACACATAAATGTAGCATCATTTAGTTTCCCACTACAATCAATTGCTCTTAAAAAATAGGGTTCAACCTGTTATATGGGAATAGTGTCCACTCGGATGCTGCTATTCCCACTAAGATGGGTGGCTATCTTAGAAACAAACAATCAAAGTCTACTGTCATTTCCTTATATGAAAATAGACGAGAGGAGGAACAAGAAGACCAACCTGAGTCTAGCGCTTGATTTCCTCTCCTTCATGATAGAGCTTCGCCGCTTCTTCTTTGTCTGCCCAGCTTCAAAAGGACCTGTGGAATCACAGCAACATACTACTATGCAAGAAACAAGGATCTAATTTCATAAATAATATAGGATCAGATGTGTATTAACCATATACATGCATATATAAACAAGTACACAAGAATATGGAAGGAAACAAGAATAACTTTACTCAGATGAAAAGTAGCAAGAGGATTACAACCATGTGCTCTAACCCAACATCATCCTCCAGCTAGGAAGCCCTTCTTCACCTCAAGCAAAGCTAGATCACCCAACACTGTGAATGTACACCAGAATACCAACAACACTTCTCTATAAGATATAAAATTCCTACCTCTGGATCTCTGTGATGAGGGATCCATATATAGATGATTACAGAGAGGTGAGTCATCTTTTGGGATCTTGATTAGTGTCCTCTCTCTAATAGTTCCTACTTCCACTTAGAGAATGATGATCTCCTACTCATCCCTGGTCGAAAATGGAATGGCAAGTGTCAGAGGGGAAGCTTCTGGAAGATTCCATGATCTTCCACCTCGCATTTTTTCCCTGCCATTTGTCCATTCCCAACCATCGCACCATACAAAGGATCAAAATAGTATGCATCACACACTTTACATTGGGAAGATGATATGCATCGCACCCTTTGCATTGAGCTTTTGGTGTGGTCCAGTTTTGACCATTTATGAGTAGTTTTCAGTGGAGAACTTCTGGGAGATGATGTAATCAGTTGACCTTGTTCCTTTAGGCAGTGAAGCAACACTTTTTAGGGACTTAAGAGCCCTCAGTTTATGGACATTTGTGATTGGGGTTGAAGTGCCCAAAAATGTCTATAACAGTTGCCCCCTAAAGCATGAGGCCGTTAATCTTTTTGGATTTCAGGTGAAATGCTTTACTATGAGGATTCGAAGTTTTTTCGAGCTGGGAGGTGACCTGTAATAAGATACAATACAATACACTACTTTGACAACATTTTTTCATGATCTAGCTGAGGCAGGCATTCCCATGCTCAGCTTTATAAACTCATTTTCATGTACATAGGACAGACGATCGTCTATGTGACAGACTAATGATATGGACACATCATCCTTTGATTTGGATGATCATCTGATAGGCAATGATGTACACTGTATGTTTTTATATTCTTGAATATATCGCAGCCCGAATGGATGAAACTAGATTCGGGGTCTTCAAAACTCGTTCAATCTTCACTCAGAGTACAAGTCGATCCATGTGAAAAATGTTCTGGAGTCAAACATGGAAAGTCATCACTTGATTACCAGCTAATGATGTAAGATGTTAACAAGCTTGAAAGGAATCACCAATAATGACAATGACCCTCAAGGTACTATAGTACAATTCACGTGGTGTGAAAAGGGACTTGGCGTCGAACACCACGTAAAATTTCTCGGTCGAAGGCCATTGATGTAAACCTGTCACCGAAAGTGAGAAACTTGCCATTGAGGCATGCAAGCTTCAAAGTACTGAAAGGGTTGTTACTAAGTCAACTTATTGGATAATGAGCTGATGTCGACAAGAAGTGACCCATCGCAGGAGGGCCTTAATGAATCCCACATCAATGACACAGAACAAAGAAAATGATTTTGGAGGTGAAAATAAACTGATGATACAGGGTTCAGGGTGGCGGTCATGAAGGAATGAAGCATGAATGTATTGCAGTGGGTTAGACATAGGTGAATTGTCTGAATGACATCTCTTGAACATATCGGCAACATTGACGATGGATTGGTAGCGTTAACCCCAAAGATGGATGGTGTGATGGACCAATGGTGAAGACCAGTGAACGGAACAACCCAACCCGTCATGGATGCGGAAGGCAAGTGTCATGTTCAAGAGCAACTTGCTACCAATAAAGTTTCTTCTTGTTTACTTCCAAATTTTCCCCAGTCATTGCTGACCAGTACCTCTTTATTTTTGTCAAGGTTGAGGAGGATAACATATGCTTGTTCTATAATCTGCCCTTCGAGCGAACCTGTCACTATATTTTAGCGAGTCTAGCGACAGTGAAACTCATTCTCGTCCTGTTGGATGAGTTTGTCGCTATTTATTTTTAACGAGTTTAACAACAAAGATAACTCGGTCTCTTTCAATTTTAGAGAGTCTGAAAGAAACGAGAAGAAGACTCTGAAGATTCTTTTTCGTTGTATAATCCCTTAAGTCCGAAAAAGTGTAAAATAATACAAGAGGGATGAATTTTCAATAGTTTTAATGAGCCAAACAAGACAAGCGCTCGATATTTTTGTGTAATAATCCCTCAGGTCCAAAAAGATTAAAATCTAGAGGAGGGATAACACTTCTGATGCCTTTTAACGAGCCGGAGAGGCCAATCGCTTGGCAATCTTTTCATATTTTACGAGTCAGGTGAAAAGAGATTAAAGAAGACTCATTTTTGAGGAACGAGTGATGGTTTCAGGTAGCAGCTAATTCCAGGTAAGATTTGGAATTTTCCAATCACGGCAGTGTTACAAGGATGGCTAGCAGAATCACACTCTTCGCAGATGTTCCTCGAAGGGGTAAACAATCATATGGGGGTGAATGATCAGCTAAAAACAGAGTGGAGGTGATGGCGAGAACACGACCAAGGCTCAAAAGTTGGCGGTAAGGCATTCACAATGGTTATTTACTGGTTCATTTTTTAATGGGCTTAAACACTGGGGGAAACACTTGCTCATGACTTATGTTTATTTTTTAACAAGCTTCAACTATGCGCTAAAACTGCTCATGGAGAGTTTATTTTTTAACGATCTTTAACTCTGCGACAACATTGCTAGCGATAAGTTTGCATGCCCCCAGCATAATAATGCAAATCGAGGTGCATGCCCCCCAAGCTTCATTGCATTCAATGTGGTGGTTGGAATGAAGGTTTACCTTCGAGATCTTTGAAAGATTTGACCTTGATTTGACAAGATCGTAATTAAAGACTCAGTTTGGAATGGGAGTTGTTTCATTTTTTAATGAGGTTGACACAGTAAAAGAACTACCCTCATGGCGACCTTTGATCACAACTCATAAGGGGTTATGAAGGAAAGATCTGGTTCTAATGCCCCCAGTACATAATGTACAACATCACTGAATTGATCATCAGATGATGTAGCTATGGTAGGGCTTGGAGGCAATGCCTCGTGATGATCCACACTATTAAAATGTTCTGAGTTCTTCTTCATTTTTGTTGATGTAGAAGATCTCATGGGACAGGTTTCCACTGTGGCCACTTCTGCCAGCTTACTCGGAGGCGGAAGGGAAAAAGTCCCCATTAAGGAAGGGTCTTTTAGGAGGATTACTCCGATATTTTGAAGCGACTGAGAGCTTCCATGGATCATCGGAATGCTTCCCGTAACTTGTGAACTATTGGGGAGAAATGTTTGTTGGTCGACAATTGTGATTCCTCCTTGGAAGGGAAATGCAATCTTTCTAAAGTACGTCGACACAACGGCAGCCATAGCATATATCCAGGGCCTTCCCAGTAGGATGTTGTAATCGAGGTTTCCGTCGATAACTTCAACATCAATTTCTACTGTTTTCCCCCCCAGTTCGACTTGCAAGTTACTTAAAATCCCATATGGAGTGTATGTTTTCCCATCAAATGCTTTTAACGTCATTGACAATCATGACAAGGGTGGTGAGCCTAAATTTTTCCAGCAACTCATTAACATAATACACGTAGATGCCCCCTCATCAATAATTGTTTGATGAACAGTTTTGTTGAGGGCTTTCACTTGAATAACGAAAGCTAGTTGAGCTTGTAACTGAGGGTCATATCCTTTGTGATCAAAGGCCACAAGATTGGAATCCGTTGGGTCAATCCAACCTATCGCTGATAATAAATCATGTTTTTGGGAGGGGCAATTTTGCAGTACCTCAAGTGTCGACATAGTGGACGGTGATTGGGCCAGATCCTCCACTATATTAAAACGTTGTGCTGCTCTTGCACGAGGATTAAATGTTGATTTGTGTACTACTTCC
Organism: Pinus taeda; assembly: GCA_000404065.3. Classification (NCBI taxonomy): domain Eukaryota; kingdom Viridiplantae; phylum Streptophyta; class Pinopsida; order Pinales; family Pinaceae; genus Pinus; species Pinus taeda. The sequence continues at coordinate 52,030 of APFE030640381.1, forward strand.
TTTGGTGGCTTTATCGTTAACTTAGGAATAATGGGTGGCACAACTTCGGTCAAAGTTGTTGAAGAACTACTAGGTTGATATGTAGCCTTGTTGTTCGATAGCTGTGGATTTCCGTAATCTCTATTCCTTGTCGATATCAAAGCATCATTTTGTTGTTTTGAAATGGACAACATAAGCACTCGGGACGGGGAAGCATTGTCGCTAGCAACCAGATTTGTTCCTGGGTTCGGAAACGGATCAGTCAATACTGCTGAGGTTTTAGAATTCTTGAAGAATTTTCTAAGCTCATCTTTATATAGACAATCTTTTGTCTGATGATCCTCATTGCATATCTGACACCCTGAAGGAGGTTTCCTTTGCCTAGAAGGGTTTGTAGAAGATTTTTTAGGAGATGATTCCTCTTGTTTCTTCCTTTTCCCTTTCTTTTTCTTCTTGCCTCTTGGTTGCTTTGGTTCTTTGCCTTTGTCAGTTGACACGGCATTAACCTCCGAGGCAAGAAGTTTGTCATTTACATTTTGACTAGAAATCGTACGGGCTTTCTTTGACATAGCCTTTATGGTTTTCGTGCTAGTCGTACCTATCACACCATTGCTGGCATGAGAGTCTTTGTTTGATTTAGGAGGGGGAGGAATGGAAAAATCCAGTCTAGGAGCATCAGGGATTTTATCGTAGAGCGTGCCAGACTGAGTATAGATCAAGTCTAGATATTGTGCACGTGCAATAACTTGCTCTTCAGTGACGACTCCTCCCTTTGCCACATATTCTGTAATAGAAGGTAACAATGACTTAATAAACCATTCAGCCAACAGCTTATCAGGAACATATGTTTTTACCATTCTATGATGACGTCGCCACTCATGAATATGATCTGATATGTGAGTGGTTGTCGTTTGTTTGAAATTGGTAAGAAGTTTGGTTCCTGTTTCGTACCTTATGGGTAGTTGAAAATGGGTTTAAAAGTTTGTGGCTAGGATGCTGAAGTTATCAAACGAAGCTCTAGGCAGTTTGATACCACTTTGCTGTCGGACCAATTAGCGTTCGCTGAAAGAGGCGAAGCCTGATCGAATCATCATTAAGTGTGTTCGATGAACACCATAGATGAAAGGTCATCACATGATTCCATGGGTTTTCACCCGAATTTCCATTAAATTTAGGAATATCTGACAGAAGTTTATAAGGAATCGCCGGCCACTAAGGGGCATAAGCAATTGGATCATTCGTCAGCCGGTTTAGATCTGGTAATTCTAGAGTTGCTACAAAGGGTAACTGTTGATTCAGGTTAGTCGAAGCATACCCAGGATAAGATGGAATCACCTGAGAAGTGGGTCTTTGCATACCAGCATAATGTGTTTGATGCTGGTAACTTTGATAAGGTTGATGGGCATAACCATTATAGTATGGTTGTTGATAACCGCTTTGGAAATGCAGTTGCCCATTACATACAAAGACTTGTTGCTCAGGTCCCTAATATGATTGTTGGAATTGCGGTTGTTGATTTTGAACCAGCCATGGTTGTTGGACCATTTGCTGTTGTCCAATACTAGATGATTGACCAAGATGAGGAGTCATAGTACCTGTTTGAGCCTGAGTCACTCCAAATAAGGAGGCACTAACCTAAGGTTGTGATTGAATCGCTGAGACAAGAGGTTGTTGTATTGCAACCTGAGAAACTTGGGGTTGACATACAACAGGTAGCGCTTGTACTTGCGATGCAGTCACCATAGCAGGTATAGTGGGAATATTTGACACAGGGTCAACTGGTTGCATTGAATATACAACCCTTGGTTGCTGAGGTAGTATTGGCACCCAACCGCTGGATGTAATTCCAGTTTGACCTAAACTTTGTTATAAACTCCCATATGGTTGTTCTCCAGGAGGGAATAATGAAAAGGCATACCACCCCCCATATGGTGGCAATCCAGTACTTAAAGGGTAGATTGGCCTTTGAAGACACATTGGATCAATTTTTTGAGTTTCAATATTAGAAATACTAGATGAGAATCTGGATGAAGAAATAGGAACTAACCATGTCGTCGAAACAGTCCCTGAGTGGACTCCGGCTTGTTGTTGATAACTTGCCGAGACAGATGGTACACTAGCGAACATTGTTGGAGTAGCAACAGGAGGTTCTGCTGCTGCTGCATCAGAAGACACAGTCCTGGATGTCGACGGTTGTTCAGACATATTTATTCTATCCAAAAGATTTCCTAGCGATTCTACAGGAACTTGTAATGAAGGGAGACTAATTCTAAGACCAACGAGGGAACAGTGACGTTATTCTGATTAAAATAAATTTTAGACGCTTGGACACAGCTTGTTTTTTCAATTTTAAAGAGTTGAGAAAAAACAAAAGATGACTCTAGTCGCCTTCGATTTTTATTGAGCTTGAAGTGACAAGTGATCAGAGGACCTTTTCCTTTAAGGAGTCTGAAAAGGAGCAAAATGGACTTCTCTAGAGATCTAGGCAGAGAGGATTACCAAACCAATCACAAAAATGCAAAATACTTTTTACGGTACGACAATCAATCTTCTCAAATGCTGTGTTTGGTGCATTGCGATCGATAGGGTGGAAGACACGGCTTCCTAAGGATAAAGGATGTAGCCTATTGTGGTCTCCCAATATATACTTGACGGTACGTGGGAGCACAAGTCCGTACTGGCACTTGCCAACTCAGAGTGGAGGAATCACCCAACCAACACTGAAAGCAATAGTTACTAGGCTTTATGACACCAGAATATGTCTCTAGCCTAGACCTCTAGATGTTGTGCGTTAAGTTCCAAAGCATTGTTAGATTCATTGAATTTATTTTAAGCTGATCTTGCTTAACAGTTTGCCTTTCAGGTTCACCACGTGATGTATATATAATTCCTAAAATGTAGTCTAAGATGATAAACAAACGTTTTATCTTCTTTCAGCAATGAAAATCCTAGCTACTAAAGGGAAGAAAGTCAAGCATCTTTTCTTCATAGAGCATAGAGCACACGCTAAAATGCACAGTCCTAAATCAAGCCAAGCATTCAAAATGCAAATGCACAAGCATGTATTTTTTTTTTTAGCTCTCTTAATGCGTAAATGATGCTAAGAAAGCTATGTGCAAAACTAAATTACTTTTAAAGCGATTGTACTCAACAAAATTCTTTTTCAAAATGAAGTGAAAGCAAGAGAGACACTTTGCGATTTTGAAATGGAAATTTCTTTTCGACACTTTAAAACTAGTAATTCAAATCCTATGCAATAGTAACTGTATAACCAACTATCTGAAACAATGGAATTTCTTTCTAAAACTGAAAATGATAGCTACGACACTTTTAGATCTAGAGACGACAGTTTGACTATGCTACTTTTTGCAAAAGAGAACTAAAACAACGCACAATACGTAAAAAACGTTTATAGTTCTTTGCACTAAGGAGGCGGAATAATGCAAGAGAAGGGGATATTCACATAAGCACACTGACTATAGATAGCAAAACTCATTACTAAGACTGAAAACAGTGAGAAAAATCCACAGGCGGAGGGCAAAGTCAATCCTCCCTGACCATCGCACCTGTTACACAGTGAACTCAGTATGCAGCGCACCTACTCCATTCAGGAAGTGCGATGCATACATGCTACCTTGAAGGCAGGGTGTGATGGTTACAGTGCGAGACTTTGAACGAGATTTCACTCATAGTTTGCAGTCTACTTCAGGTGTTTAAGTTGAATAAGTAAAGATCAATGTATGTAAAACATAGGGGTGATCTAAGAGGTTACTAGAGCCACCACTTAGGGTAATTAGATTACTTGCAGATCTATTGTTTAATTCATAAACAAAACACACAAATTGACTGAAGCAACATTGATCTACTTTGCATTTGTATGACAAATGCAGTTTGAAGGCTAGCTGGCTTAACTTCAGGCTCTGTCTGGATGTTTATAAAAGAAACAAGGATAGATAGGCTAACAAGTAATCTAGTCATTCCCCAACGAAGTCGCCATTTTTTTATACGGGAATAGTGTCCACTCGGATGCTGCTATTCCCACTAAGATGGGTGGCTATCTTAGAAACAAACAAT